>JACDJE010000040.1:359521-452395 GCA_016647715.1 Pavo muticus
CACCCCCCCCCATCCCCTTTTTCTCCATCACTGCCGTGGTTCAGGCGCTCAGTGCTGCCTGACCCGCAGCGTGCTGCCGAACCTTCCTCCTGCTCACACTGGAACCGTTCTGCTGACAGCTGCAACTTGCTGAGCTATGGCAAGCGAGCAAAGCATGGCTGGAGGAGGTCAGGAACCTAACATACATGCAGCTGGTAACTTCTCCAGCATTCTTTTCTTGATGCAAGCTACGCTGGTCTCTCTTAAAGCAGCTTAAAATCGAACTGTTCTGTCCAGGCAAAAAGCAGTGATGATTGGAGCTTGTTGAATACTCACTCAGAACTTGAGAAAGGTTTTCTTGACACCAAGGAGACCCAGAATGTGTCATCCCAGCCACCAGCCCACCGTGTCCCAGGGACTGGCTGCCCCTGCACCCCACAACCCAGCTCTGACATAGCCCAGATGCCTTCTTTTGGCCTTTAAGCTTTTTTCCATTACCCTTATGCACTTTACAGATATTGCTTGAATGCATCAACATAGGTGCTGAATTTCACCTATGAATTTCAGCTGGGAAAAACACTGGGGAAAATTCCTACTGCAAGTTGCTTCTTTACGATCAGTGGAATGCATATGCAGAAATGTGTTGCCCTTGTTATTTTTTGGAACACTACCATGACGGTTTCTGAAGCAGTGAAGCTGCCTGTATGACTGCCTGTGCAGGTTGGTCTGAGCACCTGCAGGAAGTCTTTAGGGTGCCACATCGCTTCAGTCACTGAGTTTGCAACATACCTCTTTCTATCCCAGTGAAGCTGCTGGAAAAGATCGTATAATTCAGCTGAAAGGAGACTGATGAAATTGAGCAGAATTCAGAACACTGATGTAAGCATGGAGTGAAGGGCTACTGTTGAAAAAGGCAAGACAGATAACATGAGCAACACAAGCTTGCCTGCTGACAAGCCGTCCTTTCTTCTGTGGCAGATGAAAAAGTCCAGTGGTATTTTCCTGTGATACGGTTTCTTCCTGATTACAGAAACGGGCTGCAAGGCTTTCTCAGACAGTAGATGCAGCTAGAGCTGTCCTGAAAAGGAAACTTACTCACTCCACATGCAGGCTCTTACACACTCCCTCTGGTCACTGCATTGTAAATCTTCACTGTTCTGACATCAGTTTGGCTTTCCCTAGGAGACGGAGGAGATGCTGCCAAACAGAATAGGTTTTGTATATTCTAACCCCTATTCTGGATAGAATTAATGGCCCAAGCGCGAAAGCCAAAAGCCTCAGATTTGTTTGGGTTAATCAATGCCAGAATTTGTTGGCTAGGAAATGGTACAGATGATCTTTCACAGTTGAAAGACTACGTCAGTATTGCAAGTGTTTGGAAGGTAACAGCACACATGTCTTAAACGCCGTCACATAACACATGGGCTTTCACAATAAGGCATTGCTGGACAGGGTACGAATGAGCATCTTATTCCAACGCATGTGAAAGTTTGCAAATAATTTTGGAATGGTTGATCAAAGCAAAAGGAGCAGGTGCAGTGCTGTGTGCATGGGAGGAGTAGGAGTAATGAACGCACAGAAAGACTCTGGCACACAAAGTAGATTTCTCATGATGTCAGCTGTTTCTAAGGAGAGTGAGTTGGCATCGTTTTGGTCGATCATCCAGGTTGTCTCAGGTGGTGGAGGCACTGTGACAAATTAACCCCAGAAGGGAGAGCGGTACCTATGATCTATTCACTGTTACTATTATTATTATTATTATTGTGAAAACCTGACAGAGAGTACCGGGAAAGTGCTTTAAACTACTGTGACTTACGTCACAACTATTCTAGCCCAATATATGCAAACAGTCATTAGCAGAGCTCAGCTGATCAACAGCACTTTGTTAACTTGCAGCTAGCACATTGCTTGCAATAATCCAGCTCAGTTAATTCAGAAAACAGAGGAAAGTAAAATATTTTATTCAACCCCTACAGAAAGACTAGCTTCTAAGCACTAGCAGCCAACAAGCAATAGGGTCAGTCCATAATCTTGCACAAAGTATTTGTGTCAGGATAAAACCACCGTACATGAATACGACGTTTATTGGTATTTGTTAACAGGACTGTGTTAACAGCATTTTTGCAAGCAGGGTTCAAAACCAAACTGTGAGCATCGGGGTGGAGTCGATGTTTGAACAAGGCAGCAGGTAATAGATTAATTTTATTATATATAATAAAGTATATTACATAAGGATATTGCACTATTGCAGATTGTCTGATAGAAATGATACACACAGCCTTATTCCACCAGGCAAGGGGTACTAATACGCAAGCTTTCATTCTTATCAAATACAGCTGGACTTACAGAGAGGTAGGTTTATCATAGCACTAATTAGAAAAGCAAATAGACAGAGAAAGCCTTTCCAACCTAAGTTATTCTAACTCTTCTATAAAGCTTTTGTAAGGAAACATTTGTACTTAACTCAGAAGGGCTGCTTGTAATATGAGATTAACTTGATATGATGGTGAAAGGAACAATGCAGCAAAACCCCTTAGAAGTTTTCTGTATTCATCCATTATCTTTTACATGGGCAACATGCTGGGCCAGCATTTAAATTCCCACAAAATAGCAATCTGGTATTTTTTCAGCTACAGGAGACCGGACCTGTTAGTAGCACAGAGTATGAGGTTTTTCTTTCTTCATTGATAAGAGCCATTGTTGTTGTGGACATTTTTATTGCCAAAGCTGTTGTAAATTGCTGTTTCCTAACCTGTGGGTGAGTCCCTTCTGTCTGTTCCACCGAAAACAGACTTAGTCTCAGTGTCTCAGTGTCGTGCAATAGAAGCCTGGGCTGTGCCTGTAGGGCAGCCCCAAGAAACCCGTCCCCACAGGCTGCTGCCCCAGTGCAGGGCTGGCAGGGTTCTTGGACTACGTCAGAAAGAGGTGGAGAATGTAAGGAGTGCTCTTTGGGGCAGCACACCCCCTGCTGCCTGGCAATGGGTCCCTGAGTCTCCACTCTGCTCCCCGGAGTGCCCGTGGGTACCCAGGAGTCAGAGCCCGCTGAGCCGGCACCATGCGGCATTGCGGGCCCGGTGAGTGGCAGGGCCTTCATCGAGCTGGAGAGATGCACTGGTTAATATTTAATTTGATTTTGTTTCCAGGCCTTACTTTGAGCAGGGCAGCCCTCTGATACACGGCATCAGCAGTGGTGATCTTGCCAAAAGGATGATAAAATCAGAGATTACCTTTAGGGAAAGGGGTGCTTACAGGCTGCCGCTGGAAGAGGATCACTCAGGCTGACTTTGAATCCTACTGCAGCATTACGCTCCAGAACGGGCTATTGCAGCCAGCTCCAGTGCAGCTGGAACGACTGGGGCCCTTCTTGCTGCAGCTCAGTGCCAGGAGCTACCAGAAACCTCCGCCCCCACCCCTGCCCCACGTCCACACCACAGCGTGAATGCACACCTCCCATAGGAACAGGAGCCCTTGCATTCAAAGAGACACATTTGATCACGTACTTGTCACGAGCCTTTTCTGTTCTGTCTGAAAGAGTGAGGAACTTGTAATGTGCTTCCAAAGAGCTAAAGCGTGATTGTAGCAAAAGACAGAGGGCAAAGCCCGCACACCAAGCACGGAGCATCGCTGAGCACTTCGGCCTAAAGGTGAAGGTTCCACCACAACCTGGTTGGGTTTTCCCCCAGTAAAGGAACAGCTGAAGGAAACAGACGATGCGTTTTCTTTTCTTTCTTTTTTTTAGATCTTTTGGATCTTTTTTATTCAAAAGTTTTCAAAGAAATAAAACAGAAAAAAGCTAACAATCTAATCAAATTTACAGTTCAAAAATGTCTTTTGGCGTTTAACAACAAGTCCTAGGAAACAAAACTACAGAGTTATCTTGAACCGGACAAATAAGTTACCACTGGCAAGTTTGTGGCACTAGTAAAACAAAAATAAAAAATTAACTCTCTTGATCATATAGATATCTCTATGAAAATCTTTTTTTTTCAATCTGTACAAAAGGTCTTTCTTCATAAATTAATTTTTTATAATTTAATGGCTGTCTACTATGTGATGTTTAAGTAACTGATTATTTCTTTATGTACAGAGGTTAAATTTCCCAAATCTTACCCAGACAATGAGTATGGCACTTAGTTCAGACGTTTCGGCAGCAGCTCTTCCCTCCCTCTAACACAGCCATCATACTGCGGTTCCAAGCAACGCAAAAGTATCAAGTAGTGAGAGATCCAGGCGTGGAAATCCACCCGACCCAGGGAAGGTGCTGCAGGAAGTCTGGACTTTGACAAAGCAGTAATATTCCAGGGAGCATAGAACCAATAATACCACAACTTTTCAAAAAAAGAAAAAACAAAAACACATCTCTTACGACTATGTATTTCACTAGAATCTACACTTCTCAGAGCAGCAATTTACTTTTGAAACTATGAAATGTCACCGACATCTATACTCCAATACTCACACAAAATTTAAAAACTAAAAAATACTCGAAAGAAACAACTGTTAGCCCCAGCTCCCGAGCCGGGATGATTTGGTCTGTGGAAACAGGGAGGGCCAGCAACCTGTCCCAATACAAAAGGAAATAAACTTTGAGGTAGATAACTGATCATATACAGCTGACCAGAGAAGTACACAGTTTTGGAAGACAACTTAATTTATCGTTTGATTTAAAACATATGCGATCGTAATAAAGAGCTTTAGTAGCAGTGAATTATCTAATATGTGAAGTACAAATAACTGTGTATTTATGAATCAGGAATTTCATAGTTTCAAAATCGGTTTTCTTTACACTTAACACTTGTAGTGATGATGTAAAGTGTGGCACTGCTTGGATCCAAGTCTTCCTTCATGCTTTTGTGTCCATACATCAATTAAAATTATAAAACCTAAATGCAAATGTACAAAAAAGGCACATTCTCCTAACCGCAAACTGGTCCGGCAAAAATAAAGAGTACAGAAGACGTAATGCTGAGACAAATCAAAATTATTGGTTACTGGCTCTTTGTTCTTTGGTAAAGTTACCTTTTAAAAGTGCCAAGTCTTTTTATTTTTATTTACCTACAATAGAGAGCTAGTACCCAATCAATTATGCTTCTCCTCGCATCTCAGATCGTGTTTGAAAACGAGTCCTTTAGCTTTTGCCATTTTGCTGCAATAGCAACTTTTATGTTTGCTAAGTCTCAGTACGATCCTCATCCTAAAGCACTATCATTAGTATAAAGGAAGGACAAAAACATTCGGTGAGATCCCCACCCCAAACTCCCTATTCTACCTACGCTAAAACTAGAACATCGAGTTAGTTTCCGAAAAAAAGGCAAAAAAAGATTTTACATTGCATCATACAGCAGAGTTCCTAAGTCATCCGAACTACCAGAGGGAGCTATCGGCGTACGGCCTTACAAACGATTTATCCTATTAAAATTTCCCCGTCAGAAAATGTGTTTCACACAAAACAGTTTTCCCCTCTTGCGTTTCACTACCTTACATATTATGTGAAAAATCATTAAAAACACTTACTACACATTAAAAAAGCCAAATTTTCAGCAATTTTTATTGACTACCTTTAAAAGCCCTATGCTGCTGTTTTACAAGGCATAATAGACCAGCTCATTTGGTCAAAGCATTCTACACCATTAGTTTGGACTACTTACTGAAATAGCTACAGCATCGAAAGATTTAAGGCAAATTGGAATTCATAGAAAAGGATAAGACACTTCACACTACATTAAAAGAAAAACAGAAGGCTAAAAGACCAGACGCTATAACTGCAACACTGCACTAAAGCAACACTCACACACTGCAAGCACAGAACATCATCCTAGATGTTTTACTATTTTAAACTTCAGAAAACCCATTTCATACAATTAAAAAAAATAATAATAAAAAAAAAAAAACAGGAAAAAAAAAAAAAGGAAACAAAGGAAATAAAAATAAACCAAAACACAAATTCTGTCATGCACATGAATAGTCTTCGTGGTCATCTGTGCATACCCAGAAATTTGAATTTTTTTTTTTTGCGTCGTAACACTTGATAAAAATTTTTTTTTTACTAAAATAAACCTGTTCATGGGAACAGCTACTAGATGAATTTAAGGTTTTTCTTATGCACCTTATAGAACTTATAGCAAAAATAGTTTTAGTTGATTTCATTATAAATAACATTTTCAAGAACCTGTGCAAAACTGTCAATAATTCCTAAAGCACAATTGATCAGTAAAATCCATGATTGTTTCAGCCTTTGCACCCTTCTCCAGGCCGGGTCAACACCAGGCATCTGCAACACAGAAAGGTCAGAGCTACAGCAGGGTCACGAATTGCATTCGTTTTGCTAACGTGGCTGTCCGCGAGCTACACCACCTCCTCCTCTAGACAGCTGGGAGCAGACAGAGTGAATCTGAGCACAGATCTGAGAAGCAAAGCCAGGTGGCACTCCAGGTGCTCGGCACTCGCTGGGATACGGCTCTCTGCCAGCATGTGGCCTCCCCGGTGTATTTTCCTCCTTTACCTCTAATAAAGATAAGCATGCAGAATGCCCACCGAGGAGCTGGGAGGCTGAATTCCAAGCTATCTCCCTGCCTGCTTTCTTGTTGTTGGCTGCTTTTAACTGACCCAAAGCAGATGAGTGCGTGAGCTCACTGCTGTTGCATCCAAAGGCTTTCATCTCTGGATGAAGAGGGAGGGTGTGCACAGCTCCTTGCAGCCAAAGCACAGGCAGCTCCCGTGCCTCCGCACTGGTTAACATTTAACAGCAATTCAGGGCTCATTAAACATGAAGGGAGGCTCTTCCATTTGCTATATTGGCTTATGTTACCACATGGGTTTTAAAAAATATTCAGCTAATGAAAAGTTAAGACGATTTTGGAATTTTTCAAGGAAAGGCACCGTGTAAATTTAAAGTTTGTACATTCGTAGGTGCATATTCAATAATATTGAGCTATTTTCAAGTCCCTTTGACTATTTTCACATAGCAGCAACTTGTCGAAAAGAAGCAATACAGCTATTAAGTGTACTCATTAAGGGAAAGGCGCTGGGTATTCCTGATGGACTGCATCGACTCGTGTTAGTGTGCTGGTTGTCATTTGCCACTTATTCATGGCAAAATATATCCCGACTTTTAATAGGACATCTCCAAAAGTGCTGTGCACATATTTAGAAAAAAGCTTCCATTTGTCAGCGGTGACAAAACTACAACAATTAAGAGGCAGAAGTGTTCCCTGTATTTAGGGCAAGAAATATCCATCAGTTCCCTCCCCTTCACCTGTCTGATAAATGACAAGTACCGGCACGCTCTGAGGACAGAAATACCGAATGCCATACTCCAGGGCTGAAATCAGCTGAGCAATATTACCCTTCCCCTTGTGCCCGCACCCACTGCCGCAGTGCACAGATTTCCCTGTGCAGATCAGTGCAGGCAGCACAGCTTCTCTAGGAAAAAAATCACGGAGTATTTTATCACTTCTAGCAAGTGCCCAGAGCTGCTCACAGAGCTCAGTGTGCTACAGAGTCAATGTTACATAACATTTCTCAGGCTGCAGCACACCTGATCCCCCTTCAGGAGTCTACATGCTGCTCCTCCTATGGCCCCCGTCTATGGGAAAGAGGCTGGCACACTGCTGGAGGTGTGGGGATGCCACGCAGGATTCTGTTGCCCTGCCTACTACAGATCTCTGTTCACAAGGAGGCTTTTCATGCCCACAGGGAAGACTCAAAGGCCAGACAAATAATTCCTTGAAAAGTGGTTAACCAGCCAATAGCCTTGGCATGGGAAGCATGCGGGAGCCATGGTTTTAACACCAGGAGATGGAGAATGAGAAGAGTCTGTGGCTTTGCTTCTCCCTGCCCTGGAAGAAAACCAAGGATGTGGGCTTGCTTTAGATGCCGGCGTTTGGCCAGACTAAAATAATAAACACAGGTCATACGTTGTGCTATGCAGACTGTGCCACCTGTCAAATGTGCAAAGTTTCCCAATTGGTTTGTTTCTATCTTTACATACTTGAACATGTAAGAAGCTGTTATGCCAATAATAGGGATGAGAGCAGTGTTGTCAAATAACACAGTTGACCTGCAAAATCAGAAGTGATGGCAAAATGCGTGTACTGTTAGATCTGTGCATTTTAAAGAGAGTATCACACCATTGGAAAGCCTTGCACGTAACTGCGTGAGGTTTTTGAGTACTTTAGGAATGCCACAAGGGCTGTAGAAAAACACTTCTAAGACCACCTCTCATACATACTTGAAGCTGAATGGAATTTTTCAGTATTAGGTCTTACAAAATTTGATTTAAAAATTATGTAGTCCAGTTGCTTGGTTTACAAAGCACCCAGAAAAAGATGGACTAGGGAAAAACTAACTTCCAGTAATTTAAAACATGGAGGATAGAGGTGGGGATGGTTAGTGCAAACAGCATTTTCAGGATAGCAATCTACAGAAAGAAAAATGGTATACAGAAGGAGTTAGGATAAAACTAATGAAGGGTCAGTAAGGAATGCAAGCAAAGACACAGGAAACCTGCAGCAGGAAAGTAAATAAATAACTCTGGAATTATAGCCAATCCAGGATCTGGATTAAAAATCAATTGACAAAATTCTGGACCAAACTGCTGCCTCCTAGAATAAAGGATGGGCAGGGAAATTTGCAGTTAACATCAGCAAGGATTTCTAATAGACCAGAACCCACCCACATACTCCCTAAGTCAGTTGTGAAGCTGCTTCCCAATCTGATACAAAGGTTTTTTGCACTAACTCATTGTTATTCTAGTACACCACATGCTGTATACCAGGTGAACAAATTAAAATAGAATATAATCCATATATCCTATAGAGAAAGTATCAAAGTGCTGTTATTTGTAATTCATTAACTCACTTTTTCCTTTCCCTTCTAACTCTGGCCAAATTCACGTTAATTTCAGCGTCTGTCCCCAGATGTTATCAATGTTATTCATGTGATATGTGCAAGAACTTTCAATACAGAGTACTGCATGTTATGAAAAAAATATATATTTGAATTCACATCTTTCATGTGACAGGAGGAGCCCCTACCTCACAGTTACTTATTTTGTTGATACGTATACGGAGAATGGTCACTGGACGTCTCTACTGTAACCTGCTGTTGACCACTGGCTTCCTGAAAATGAAGAGGGAGAAAAGATGTGAGACGAAAGCAGACAGCATTACCTGCAATCTGTATTTCCATGCAATGTGTGCAATTAGGTCTTCGAGTCTAAAGCCTTTCAGACGTCAGAGTACATGCACAGTTACAGCACTTTAGCTCCTTGCAAAAAAAAAAATAAATAAATAAAAATAAAAAATTAAAATAGTATATTTGTATCTCTTATGTCTGGTCTTCTGTACCATATACTGACCTCAACAGGAACCGCTGCCGTCTGGACATGTGTGTATTGGGGTATGTAGGCTCCTTGCATAGCTGTTGTAGCTGGCATGTACTAGAAGGAGAGACAGCACGTTAAGCTAAGCTGAAGTCCAATGAAAATCTAAGAGTATTCAAAACACCTGTCATGACACCATATAATAGATATTGAACATTTCCCATAAGCAAGAGACTTCTGTCTGAAACTAACAGCCTTTTCAGAAAACTGAGGTGGGTTTTTTTTTCTAATTTAGCCTTCAAAAACTAAGTAAAGAATTTTTCTCTGTTAATCTTTACACATACACATATATATTAATACTCTCTACTCAGAAGAGAAGAGTCTTTTGGTTTAGAGCGTGGCCTTCATCTCCTCTTCCCGTCTGGTTTTTGCTCCACACTGTGTATAACTTTCAACAGCTCTGATATCCCGAAGAATAAAAACAACTGCCATTTCTTTTTCACTCTAACTCTGGAGTCATCTCCTGGGTTCCTTTCATTTGTTTTACCTATTTTGTTTACTCACTATATAGGACTAGTTAATAGGCTGAATAAATAATGCTGAATCTAATTCATATATAGAGACAGTTCTTAATATTTTATCAAATGAGGATTTTTTTACATGTAAATGTACATACATACTGTTATCTACACACAATATTTTCCACTGGCAAAAGTTCTATTTTGTATTTAATTGCTACATACTGTTCCAGTACTGCCTAATGAAAGATGACTCATCTGCTGCGTCAAAGGGCTTATCATTGATGCAGGCTGTAGTGACATGGTGTGGTCCATGGAGGGAGTCAGTACAGCACCCTATGAAAACAAAGAAAGAAATGATGAAGGCAACAATCAGATTTTAATTACGTTTTTAATTTGAGAGTCTAAGTAGGTGCTGTCCTTTCCAGGGGATATACGCTTGAATTCTCCTTAATGCAAGGCACTGACTGACTCAGCACACAGCTCTTGGGCACTCTAACGTGGACGTGTTTTGCAGTTTGGTCACAGGATAAGCACTGCATTGACTTCCTATTGAATGTAAACAGATGCACAATGCACTTGAGACACCTGCTGAAATCACTGCAAACATGAGTTCAACTACATGTTAACTTTACAGTAAAACTTGGCACATTACCAGGTACAG
The DNA here is from genome assembly GCA_016647715.1 of Pavo muticus. Taxonomy (NCBI): domain Eukaryota; kingdom Metazoa; phylum Chordata; class Aves; order Galliformes; family Phasianidae; genus Pavo; species Pavo muticus. The sequence continues at coordinate 370,005 of JACDJE010000040.1, forward strand.
ATTCGCTTAGTTTGAGCTCTGGAATTTCAGGCTTTAAGAAGCGTTTGTCTCATCTTTAGGAATAGAGGCTTTGGAGGAACACCTGTGGTAGGGGAATGCTACCTGCACACGTCATGTTCACACACAAGACAAATTTTAGACGAGGGGGTCAGCAGAGCTGCGAAAAGACTTGGTTATCTGTGCAAATACCAGCTCCAGGATGGCTCTATTGCTCTGGGGCCAGTTTGCTAACTTTGCAAAGTTACAAAGATAGGAGCATTTTTAATAACTCAACATTGCTAAATATGCCATGACACGCTTGTCAGATTTTCAGAGTTATCTGAAATGGAAGGTTATCAACTGATTTTATTTTACTAATCATGTTCTGCAAAAATATATTTTCAAGCACTCCGTATGAGTTATGCTTGCAGAAGTGTTGATTAAAATAGATGGAGGGTCAAAATCAACAGAAATAATTGTGGTGTACTGAAAGCTAGGATTTTCAATCTATAGCTATTCCTTAAAATGAAAGAAAAAAACAAACCAACCAACCCTACGGAGTGTAGTTGGAAAAACAACCATGTGACCAGTGTAGATGAAATGAGTCACAGGCACATCAAACACTGAAAGAATTTCCTGTCTGCAGACTGCAGGCTTCTCTGCAAAGCAAATGAGTAAGACAGCACCAATTTCTGCACAGACCAAAACTAAACTTACGTCAAAAAACTAGACCTTTATTTTTCAGCTACGAAATCTCATACTGTGTATCTTCAAAACAGACAGATCTCACGGTGTTGTAACGTATTAACTTGTGTCTTTTATAGCGTTAATTTGCAAGATGTTTTTAGGAAAATCCGTGTTGACAGAAAGGTTAAAACCAGTTTGTGTGTGTGTTTAACATTCAGAAAATACAAACGCAACAACAATGAACTGCATGAGAAGGTGTCCTGGCTCAGTATCACCTTCTCTGCATGCACAAGGAAATGTTCGGCCACACAGATTTATGTTCTGTACTCTGCATGGAGAAGTAAACTGACATCAGGACAATACCCTTTCTATATCTGGAAACAGACTTGTTTGTTCACTATAAGAGGGCATATATATCAAAGTGCCTGTTATTATTTGTAATGCTCCTATCAAGAAACCCTGTAACTCTTAGATATAATAGCACTCAATTGGCAAATGACATAGATAAGGAGCAAAACAAGTGAGAGAATAGATTAGAATACTTGTCAGTCTGGTATAGACACCACAGCCAGATGTATAGGGAGAGTAGTGTTACTCATGCATGGTGAAGCCAGAACAGGTTATCCAAGTTGTCTCAAGTGAGTGCCCTTGCTGCCATTCATATCGCCACGTCCATCTGTCTGTCACAAATTATCCAGACTGAACTTCTCTAGATCTATTCTAAAACCTTGGGTCTTCTATTGCAGCTTCCTATTGGTACACAGTATGTAAAGCATTGGTAACTGCAAAGTGCTCATGATTTTTAAAAAGGAAAGAAAGGTTCCTCAGGATGTTGACATGGTAAATCTAGTTTTACTCATCACGTCGATACCCTGAAGGCAGCTTTCTTTTTTTCCTAATAAAATGAGTCCCCAGTTCAGGTTATCATCATCCTTTCTCTTTCCCATTTTCATCCAAGATTTAATCATTATGATGTAATTGTCAATTATCTGGAAGTAATGGGATTGGAAGTGGCCTATTTCCTGTTGTTTAAAATATGCAAATTGTTTACACAACCATTAACACGACAATGGAGAAGTATAAAAACTTACTGGGTGCTGCATTATATATGGTTGAGGTTGCATCCAAGAAGGACTCTGAACCTGGAACAAAATTGGTATTTTATTATCCACTTCAATGAACGCAGTGCAGTACTATTCCCCTCCTGTTGCAGCTAGCATATTTTCTCTCAAAAAAAACTGATTATCCAGATGCTTAAACTGAGGCAGGTTGCCTAACTTCACATGACAAGGTAAATTTAAAGGAGTAAAAAGTACACTAATGGGTTATATGGTATTCTTTTTTAAAAAGAGCTGGTTACAACAGCTCTTCGAAAAAGCATGCTGCAAGAAATATGAAAGGCAAGATGACAGTGTCTCTTTTTCATCTCTGGTAGTGCCATATGTGTAGAATAAGGCAGGATCTGACCTGCATGGGGCATGCAGACCTGACTCACCACGGCTGCAGGACACTTAAAACCCCTTAAACTCTTCACCTTCTTTCTCAGTGTCCTGTGAATAGGACAGGCAGACAGAATGTCTTGAAAAAAAAAACACAGGGCGGGGTGTTTTTGGCAAGATGGAAAGATTTCTTCCATCTTCTTCACATTCATTTTCAGTTCAGAGCAATTTTTTTAAAATTATTTTTTAATCAGTAAAAGTGTAACAAGGTGCTCAGAAATGGAATGGTAAAAAGTAAAACAGTTGAACCCTCCCTTTCCCCAGGCAAAAGCTTAATGGCAAAAATACTGGTACAGCCTGACGAAAGCTTTGGCTAATCTACTCACGCTATGATAGTAACTGGCTTAGTGCTGTCATTTGGGTATACAGGAGTTACAGAAACAAACGCTAGCCAGAACTTCATTAAATTTGTTTACCTTTAATAAGAGTAAATCTAGGAACAGGTTATACCATGCCTCAAAGAAAAAATAAATAAATCATGCTTTCATGGTACGTTCTGTTGTGTAGGTGACAGAACGCTGCAAGTTTCAGTGGGCTGGATCAGTAACGATGATGTGACTAATGCTCAAACTGTGAAATATTTCTGGACAAGAACCTCCTCCCTCCCTACCACAGAAAGCTTCCCTTTCATTTTCAATTCGTATTACTGTAGCGCTGTAAATATCATGACGTCAATAACACCATCCACACCTATTTAAGCTCCATGTGACATACCCCGAAACACTGGTAATGACATTTTTAGAAACATACTTTCCTGTCGCCCACCTCTCCCAATAAGCCCAGAAGCGATCCCGTACTCCCAAGAAGCATGTTTCCATGCCAACTTTCAACTTCTACTTGGACTCAGAATGTTCAAGAGTCTTCTGTTGATTCATAATTTATATTTTAATAAAAAATTGCTGATAATTCTACTGGAATACTTTTCTGGGCATGAGCTTGCTGCAGTTTTTGAGATATTGCTGTACAAAGCAGAATGACTCCATATACTGAAAAATACATTAGTGACACTGTCTGCCAGGAGCAAACATTGTGTTGCATAATTCCAAAAGAATCCAGCTGCCCTTTATCCCAGAGCACACCTCCTACATAACACTTTGTTGGAGCAAGAAGGCATTAGACCTCCAGACTTAATACTGGACAATTCTTCCTCACTCTTCTCAGATGGAATGGGAGAGGACACGGTTATTTCTGCACAGTGACCAGATGGTCCACAGGTAGAAAACTTGTGTGTTAAATAGTAGGTAGATAGTTAATCATTTAGGTAACACTGTGATAATGCTCATACAATCTGAACTCCAAACTCCTTTCCAAGTTTCCTTCTCTAACGCTAAGCAAGTTTCTGTAGCCTTCTCAGCCAACCTACATAAAACATGACTGCTGGGCTTTTTTGCACTGAAACCACCCGCAGAAATGTTCAAAATCATGGAGAGATATCTCTGAAATAAAATTTCAGTAAACCAAAAAGGATTTAAATAAAGAATAATTATTTTAAAGGTGCATTAATTATATTAAAAGAATTTGATGGAGAAAAAATGAAAAATCATACATGAAATGAAGAAGTAGCTACAAACCCTTAGCCATCATCGCAATTTAGAGAGCGTTTTTGGGAAGACAACTGGCAACCCATTACTTTTCTGTGCTTCCTGCAACAAACACACCTTCAGTTTTTAAGGCCTTCGTTTTCATGCTGTACAGCATGAAGAGGCCTCTTCATTAAAATGTAGCATGACTGGAGAATGCAGAGAACCAGATGTAGCAACTGATAAATAAACACAAGCTCCAGTGAATCATTCCAGCTCCTAAGTTCTAAATACAAACCTGGTATGTGGAAACCGGAGAAGCAATATATGGCGTAATAGATGTTTGAGTGATCATTCTGTTTGCTGTAATACTGTAGGGTGATGGATAAAATCTAGAAAATACAGAAATATTTATTAAATGCCAGTTCTATGCATCTTTCATAATGAAAACATTTTTTTCTTAGTGTGCCAGCACTTAACATACCCATTTTGTAAAGCAGCTGTGGTTGGATCATAAGTGAGTGTCATTCCAGCCTTTAAAAAAATAAGTGGAAAGAGAATTGACATAATTCATCTTGCCTGTAAATTATTTCTCATACTCATTAATTAGCTGTATTAATTTTAACTGAAAATTTGTACTGATACAGTTGATTATCCTACAGTTAGGGAAAGGTTAATTGACAGAAGTAATTATAAGTAAAGAGAGTCTGTGATATTGGCTGAAAAGTTTCCATTGAGAAGAACAAAATGCAATCTATAAAATACCTGGCTTAGATAACATGTAAGTGTTTGAGAGGTGGAGCACAAGGATGATTATACTAGGGCTATATTAGGGATATCATATATTAACTATAAAAATGAACAAGCAGCCCATTTTTCAGAAGACACGTTTGAATTTTGTTGTCTCATACCTATGAGGTCTCCAGGCCTGGTAAACACAGTAAGCCTATGAAAGTATTATCTTGAATATTAAAGATTAAAAAAAGCTGCAACTAACAGAAAAATTTAATGCTGCACTGCACTGTTTTAATCTTAGAAAACGGCTGTGTGCTTCAGTTCTGCATGAACAAAAGGGATTACTTACTAGATGTAAGTAAAGTTACATTTCAGATAGCTCTATAATATCAGAGATATTTCAGATGTACTCCTGATCAAAGCAAAGGAGATTTTAGTGTTCACTTTAATGAGGTACAATTTGAGGTTTTACATTTTGATTTTTTTCCTCTTAAGGAAGATAGAGTTAAGCAGTTTATAGAGTTGCAAACTGTCAGGTGAGGGCTGCATATTTTTAATACGCCAAAGAGCCGAGCCAAGAAGTCTCAATGCCTATCATTTCCATAAGTATTCATTATTGTACACCCACTCTAGAGCTTGAAGGGAGGACTTACAAGTCTCACCTCGCCTTCTCTGTGCCATGCTCTTCCATTCTGTATGTATTTATTCTGATTCTGTCTCTTTTTCTGTCCTCCATCGGCAAACTTGCACAATAAAGGTTCTGCAGGAACTGAGAAGGAAGAAAGAGCATTACTTGCAGCACTATTCATATATACGGAGGTACAAGTACGGAAGGTGAAGAATAGGTATGTGAAATGGCTTTCAAATATTTCCCCTCTCCTTGGAGGGCTCAGTGATGTCCCAAAGCTTCAAGCAATTCTGCTCATCGAAAACAACCAGAGCTGCACTGTACTTCCACTTAGTCACATCTGCCAGATAGACTGGGCACCTTTATCTCCTTTCACCTTGCACTGAAAAAATGACACAACTTTCCATTCCCTTTCTATCTCTGATCTATAAAGAGCATGCAATGCAACCACAAACTCTTCAAGATTTTTCTTTTTATCTCATTCTTTGCAAAATGCCATTAAATGGGGTTGCTATATGTTTTTTAGTTTTGGCATAACACAATCCTTACCACAACTTCAACACTGAAATGCAATCAATCAAAGAACAAAAGTTAGCACAGTGCTCTTTCCATAGGACTGGCTTAAGCTGCAACAGCTCTGTGTACCCGTGGCTGAAGCACAGAGCCACATCACGCCACACCCTCCCTAATCACAGGGTGGAAGCTCTGTTATGACTTGGATGTGAACACTTCTCTGCCAGTAATTCCTGAGACATGAGCTGTCTAAGCTTTAAGGTGACACTCCTCTGAGCTGTTCTCTGTTTGGAAACACCTGAATGAGACGAGGCCGGATCTGACAACGTGCAAATATCCCAGTGCAGAGTAAACACACAGGGGTGGGGGGACCGTGTGTAAAAAATCATCCTAGAGGAAAATTTTAGCATATTTATATTCTGCAATAAAATCTATTAGTAAAACCATAACCAGCGCTGACGTGCCCTCCATTCTGCCTGCATTTAAAAAGGACTACTGGTACTTCCCTAAGTCAGAGGAACAGTGAGTACTAAAAACCTCAGGGGACCAATAATCCGGCCCAGAATCTGACTTCCAAACTACTGGCACAGCCCTAACACAGCCTGCTGCCAGTCAAGTCATTGCTGGCATTGAATGGCACACATGAAATATTAGCTCTGGTTCTACTGGGAAAAAAAATATGCAGTTACTACATGATACATCACTGACAGCCTTCTCTAGGAAAGGTGGATGGGCTGGGAGGCAGAGCTGGAGTGTGGCTGCTTGTTTCATCCCAGGACGGATCACATGTCCTTCAGAGATCTGCACTGCTGTGGCTCATACGCTACTATTCAGCAGCCACGTAACTTTTATCTCAGAGAGTTAGACTTCAGTACCTGACAACGGAATAACTTCAAATGGATTGTCTCATAGAGAATGGTAATTAAAATCCTATAACCATAAAATAAACTAGGAAAAGTTAAGGCTAATAAATGGTAAAAATATTGGAGACTATGAAGTGGAGTAAACATGCAATGAAGTACCAGAAACCCTCAAGTAGGAGACAGAAACTGGAGAATAATCTCTTCAAAATTTTCTATTTCTAAAGGAATTTTTTTGCATTACCAGAACAGCTTTGTTTTGGGGTCTTCTATCCAGAGAATTCTTGGCATATTTGGGGCAAAAATGCAGTGTATCAACAGACTGAAGGACAAATTGATGTTGCTCGTATCACAGAGCATTTTAATCTGCATTAAGTTCCACTGGAATAAGTGGGAGTTAATCACAGAACATGTTACTGAACATGGCTAAAGATGTCGGGATCTGGTCTGAAATTATTTTGGTCTTTGATTTTACGTGGTGAGGAAAAACATTCATCAGGAAGAGAGCACTGAGATATAAGCAGTTAAGTACCCAAAACAAAAAAAGCCATTTGCCAAGTAAATTAGAAATCTCTGGCTATTTATGAATTATTTCAAACCATCTATTATGGTGAGAAGCACACGTGACTTCCAAAATACACACTTTAATTTTCTGGAAGACATAATAAAAAAAAAGTGTCTTTAGAACAGCATACAGAGGCACCCAACACTATTAGAGGTTTCTAGCCCTATGATTCAGTATTACAGCACTCACAAATAATAAACACTTTATTTAAAACCATATTATGTGTTCATTAGAAGTCTCCATAGTGAGCTGTACAAAACTCTTCTGAAAGGGTTATTTGGGCTTACATTTCCCATCATTGTCTCAAGATAAAGATCATTTATTTTGGAAAGTCGGAGCAAATCTGTTCAACTGTCTGAACACAATGTTCATCAAAAAAACTATTTTCAGAATAAATGACATTTTTGTCATTAGGTGACTGAATACAACTTAATTTTAAATGATGAAACATCTCCCATAGAGAATTTGGAAACAGTCCCTGACAAATTTAAAAAATAAAGAATGGTAGAAAAATGATCTGTATCTGTTGGACTGTGCGTATGTAGTATCAGTGTGTGTAGCTGTGAGCCCCCTCCTCCCACAAAAAAAAAAAAAAAGAAAAGAAAAAGAAAAAAAAGAAAAAGAAAAAGAAAAAATCCCCAAACAACTAAGGCAATTATTTGCGATTTGCCAGAACTTTGCACTCCATCTTACTGAGCACAGATCTGGTCATGGGAACCCTTATGTTTCTGACCTTCCAGCTTCTTTTGCTCCCCACTGTGTCCATAAACGATGCCAAATGATGCAGCTAGCATTAAAAGGAAAAAAAAAAAAAGCAGTAGACTGTCTATTTCATACCACCAACTGCTGTGAGAAGGCTGTATAGCCTTCGTCTTCCCTGATTCCGGTTCAAGATCTAAATGCTGATAGGGAGGACATCTGCAGTGAAAAGCCTCAGTTTTTGGCTGCTCTTCCATCCTTGCGACCTGAGCACTACCCATGTTCATTGCTTCAGGAATGCAATGGCTTGTGGTCATCAGAGAAGGCTCAGGAGAAGGAGATAACCCTTCACAAGACCTGAGTAGGATCTACTGATCTCCCTCCTATAGAAGAATAATCGCAGCCCTTCAGAAATTGATTTCTTCAGTTTAGCCTTCCTCCTATTTCTCCTAAGATATGTAAGATATTCTCTCTCTAACACATAAAAACATGAATATATTACATATACACAAGAAAAAGCTGCAGCAAGCCCTACAGGCCAGTCAGGCAATATTTTTTTTTTTGTGGTCCAGGAAGGAAGGGAGAGTCGTTTTTATTGTTTAATTGTAGGGAAGTGCGCAGGCCCAGATGAAGGGAACTGTTAATCACTTGGTGATTTGTCTGTATGTGCAAGACAGAGAGGCACAGCATAAATATTCAGAGTAGCATTCACAGCTAAGAGATAGCTGATTTAAAAGGCTATGACTTACAGTGGATTTATGCATCTCCAGCTAAGATATGGAAAATGCCCACTCTGCTGATGCTTAATGAAAACCAGCAGACACCTAGGTGGGATGGAGATGATAAGCTACTGCCACAGTGACAGTCTACAACCACACACTTTTCAGTGCATTGAAACCTGGCTGTGGGAAGAGCTGGGCAGCTCCACCTGCCCTGAATCGCCCTCCTCCAGGACCAAGATCTTAACAGAAGAAAGGAGTGAATAAAAAGTTAGTGTAGAGAGAAAATATTTCCCTGCCATTCACGTTGTGCACATATGTACATTAGAATTCAACCTTCATCTGCTCAGTGTCTACCCAAATACACGCCAAGTGATACAATTGGGCTTCATGTTTGCACTCTTGACTTTACATGGCTAATCTTAACATTTCAATAAGCTCTGCTTTCAGATATTCAAAAATGTAACACAAGTTTTAAAATACTATTCTTGTAATCAGTTTTCTGTTAAACTACACCTTTTAAAGACTTTCATTACATATTTGCTAGTGACAAAGCATATGAGATTAATGAATTCTAACATTAAAGCATCACTTTAATGATACGGCAAGCCTGTACAGCTAGAAACTTCTGCCAAAAGCAGTGGGAATTAAAAAATAAGTTGTGCAATCCAAGATATCAAATATCAGCAGCTTTGTAGGTTTCAAGAGAAACAAAATACGTGTTCCTCACAACATCCTAATCTTCACTTATACGCAGCATTCAGGGTTACATTTGTTTAATAATTTACACAGGATTTAATGATTTGTCACAAGAGTGACATTTAGATATTTTGAGTGGTTTAATAAGTATTTTCCTTTTCATTTCCAATGCTGATCCTTCAAACTAAGGAGCAATTACAAACTATGAGAACTAGAGCAGGGAAAGCTCCTAATCTTTGATCTAATGGGTACAATCTTGGCTCTGTTGCCTTCAGTGTGACAATTAGGAATTACACCAGCACTGTGACCTCTTGACACCCTTTGGCCACAGTTTTCAGACTGTGGATCGTGGATTATTTCTAAAGGGTCTGTGAAAGATAACTGAGAAACGTGACTTAATAGTCAAATGGCTGAAGTCACTTCATAGATTTCTGCAAACAATAGATTTCTGGATACTTTTAAAGGTAAGCAAATAAGATAATTTCAGGGGTCCATTTTCCTTCCTCTCCTGCACTAGACAGGTAATCAAGGCCAGAAGCATTTCAAACAGTGTCTGCCACACCTGGCATGATTCTCCTTGGCCAATGTTAAGAGCATGGCAGGAGCAGGGCTCTCACACCTGCCCCCAGTTTTCTCCCTGAAACAAAGTCAAAGTGATCAGTGTCTGCTGCAAATGGGAATAGAAGGGTGGGACATGGATAATCTATGACCTCTGGGTCATTGCTGTCACCCATCATGTCTGGAGCGAAAACAAAAATACTATGGGCTGCTTAGCAAGAATGCTCTCTGCCTTTTTTCCATCGAAAAAATGCATATATGCAAAACAACAAAAAAGCTCTTTTCAGTAAAAGAGCTACAAAATAATTTAAGAGGCAGAAAGCTCTTGTAACTTTTCACCTTATAATAAAAAAAAGTTAAGACAGATGAATACACTCAGACTTACATACCTTGGTGTGTCCTTATGTATTCTACAGAATAACTGCTTTATGTAATTATTTATATAATTATTCTCATGTATCATCATGCAGCTACACGCTCCCGCAGCAGGGAGGAGATGCCTTTAATGATTTTGCCCAGCAGATCATTTCTGCAATTGTTGTAGATCTAGCACAAAGCATAAAGACAGCGAATATTAAATATATTTTTTAAAGGAAGGATGCTAGAAGTATGCTATGTCTGTCCTCACTACTCTTCTTCTGTGTTCTGACTCCATATAAGGGTTTAATCTCTCTTTACTCCCATATACCTCACAAGGTTTATGTTTCATAGAAAAAAAAACCAAAACACTTTAAATAACTCACTGAAATCAGTAATTCTTTACAGAAAAGAGTAGAACTAAATGCAAAACTACTTTTCATGAGTATACCAATAGCATAAATATTCAGTTCAGAAGGGTATGAAATACAAAAATCAAAGCTCCGAGAGAACTACATGTTAATAATTCACAAATCAGAAAAAAGTATTGCAGTGACTTGCCTAATGGAAGTACAAACACCAGACGAGAGCAAGCAGTGAAATGAATGCACCGTTTCTAGGAGTTTTAGGATCATATCAACTTGCAGTACATTTGAAATTGCTCTCTGAGTGAAACCTTCTACTTCCCGACAGAAGACAAACAAGGACACACTAAATATTCAATATATTTCATTAAGCTACTACGGAGTAGGGAAATAAAATCTGAGCAGCTTGTTGCATCTGGGTCCAGCTTGATTCACATCATCAGTGCTCAGTGTGAGGCATTCTGTCACTGAGAAGGTCGGCACATTTGTAAACCCCCTGTGCTACCCTTGGCCCTCACAGACTCACAAAAGAATTTCTGTTCTGTCTTCCTATGCTTCTCATAACCGTGTTTAACCCATTATACTATTTAAGCCCAAACTTAGTTAAAACAACAAAGATGCATTATGAAAGCATGTTTTTGTTAAACAGATGTTCTTCCTCCCACACCTATTTCATTACAGGCCCTTCACTCCTACCCTCCTCGTCCTGATAACAGTGTTTTTATAGCCAGCTCCCTTTGCTGATTTTAGCCAAGTTTCGAGGACACAATGTTTTAATTTAAACATAGTTCCAGTTCCATGGTTTTATTCTCTATGTATTTGAACTTGCTGCTCTGTAACCCCAAAAGATGCTAATCTATTTTGAAACATTTTCCTAGCCTTTGTCTGTGCAAGAGCTTTCCCCTCTGCATCCCCCTCTTTGTGTGCAGGTAGCCTAAAACCACAGCTGCCCCATGGCTCTGCCCCACTTTTTGGCAGAACATAGGGCATTGTCAAGCTGCAGCCTCCCATAAGCCTGCATTATTGGATGCATGCCTGCTATGTGGTGAGGACCTCCAGGAAGAAACAGAACTCCATAAAAATCATCCCATGGAGCAACAAAACTTCACAGCACCAGCATGGAAAAGTACAGCTGAATAGAGCTGAGGCTATAGCCTATACAACAGCATCAGGGATCTTGGTTTGCATGACTCCCCTGTTCACCCAGTCATTTGTAAAGTCATTCAGCACCGTGGCGCATGCGACTCATTTCATTTAACTGAGACTGTGGTTAACGTGACACACTCAATGGCTTGCTCACTGAGAACAGCACAATGCAAGTGAGAATAAGCACACTAAAAACACTGATTGGAGGTTCTATTACAGCTTTTTACTGGCTCTAATTGAATAGAACCCCCTATATGTTAATTTGAACTCTTGGTTTCTCTGTGTTTTTTACTCTTAATTATGTCCAAGCAATAGCAGCACTGTAAAACTAATCATAGAGGGTGGATCAGAGCACAGTCACCGTTCAGAGAAAATCACCCCATTATCTCCTTGCCCCTAGAGGGATTTTCCAACTCATAAAACAGATTGCTAAATATATGAAATAGAAAAATAAATGTTAAAGCCCCTACACGTAACAAAGTTTCAACAAAATAATTGTAGCCTTGACAATCAATCCCAGCACAGAGGGTCTGCAAAAGCCAGCAAAGTCAAAGCCCTGCATTAGATTAGTGCTGGTGAAGGGAGTGGTTTCCTGTGCTCTGAAGTAGCCTGCCATCCCTACCGCAGCACAGACTGCCTCAAACTGGAGTAATCTTTTAGGGATGAGGCATGTATGCAGCCTTACAGAGCAAGCTGCATTCTTTGCTGCCTGCTGATGGCTGCTTCCCTCTTTCTCTGTGCCAAGGTCAGGCTCTGGCAAACATTCCACCAGCGGTATAAAGGTGGTTCAGTAACCACGTCAACTATGTAATTTGTAAAATTCCCACTTGGGACCCTCAATAAAATGGCTACCAAAAGCAGGCTGGAATGTCAGGCATGCATTCTTTTCTCCGATGTTATCCTGATTTCTTTCTGTTTTACTCTGCTGCTCTAATTTCCTTTCCTCATTTTTGAGTTAGTGGAATGCTAAGCTTAATATTTTAGAAACAATGCTGACAAAACACTGGCACACTGATGGCACACTGGGGAACTTGATGTGACAAAAGAACTGCAGCATGTCTGCATTTTGCATTGCACAATATTTCTAGAATTATCTTTGTTGACCTCCTTTCACCTTCCTGAAGAACCTCAAAGCCTGCTTTGACTTGAGAGTAAAATCTCCCGATGAATGAAAATGCCTGGCATAAAGGCACTGTTACAGAATTTAACTTTTTTAACCAAATCTTTTTTTCACACTTAGTTTGGAAAAAATCATCAGCAGATGGCAAAAGCAGTCCATTTTTCACCTCTTCACAAAGATAAATTGTTCGCGGAAAATCAGCCAAATTCAGTTCTGATGCACATACAACACATCCTTGTCTCCTGACTTCAGCTGGAATTATGTGGGATGTAATTTGTGCGTAACTGGCCTAAGGCATCTTAGCTGGTCGTCTACCTGCTATGAGAATAGATTCCTAGAAAAGAATTAAGAGTAGGGAAGTGATATGCCACCTTACAAATGAGCAACTACTACAGTCATCCAACAAGAAACAATTTAATTTTTATAAGGCTGCCTCTGAATGAGAAGCCAGATACAACAATCAGTCTAACAGGCTCCCACTATGTAAGCAGTAATCCAACCATTCATTTCGTCAGAAATACATGCAACATACCAGAAACTCCTGCTGGTGTCTTTATGAATTTTCCATTAAAATGAGCAATCACTGCTTCACATTTTTCTGTTGATTCCATCCTAGGAAAATAAAGAATAATTTACATAAGTTAAATGCTCAGATTTCCATATTTCTGCTTTTTTCATGCACACTTCTTTCTTTTTCTTACTTCGCTCTTGCGACTTGCTTTCCCATACTAGAGCAACAGAGAGGATGTTTTCTAAGAATACACTACTTCAGAAGGGTAAAAACTAAACGCAGTTAACATTTTTTATGGTATAAGGTCTAAGTTAATGCCACACTGCAAATACAATACTCTTGTTTACTTAGAGATTAGGAAAAGCGTGGATAACTGTAGTGCTTTTGCTTTTTGAAGAAAGTAGATTGATACACATTATTAATTGAATTTTAAGTGTACCTGATGCATACAAAAAAAAGTTAATGCCATTTTTGATAGATACTGAAGTGACTGTACAGTTTAAGAGTAAAAATATCAAACACAAACATGCCTGACTGCATGCCCCAAACTGCCTTTGCACTTTTTATTTTCTATGCATCATCACAACTAAATGACTTGCCTGTCCCTAATATAATGGTCGTTACCTTCCAAACAGGAACCAATAACAGAACAGCTGTGGCAGCTACTGAGAATCCAGCATCGTGAACAGGTTAGTGTACTTATCTTGTCAAAACTAGCATTAATAGACTGAGTGGACTGCTGTTGAGCTACTGCTGGTCTGGGAGTGGCTCCACAGGTTGCAGCTACATCCTTACATTGCAACGCAGATGTGTCGGCTCTAACAGCTAAAGTGGACTAAATTGGAACAGATTACTGAGATGTGCAAGTAAAATGAAACTTATTTTAATAGAAGAATACATTTTGCAGCTGTCTGCAAGATGATGTTTAACATTAACAGGGGATTTTCTTTTCATTTGCTCACTGGGTTCTTTAATGTGGATCCACAAGTTATGCCCAATGACCTCAGCAGCAAAGAAGCAGTACTAAAAATGAGTTAAACCTTGGCACCTTTTTAATTCTGATAGCCTTTCTGCACAGACCCATGAGATGCAGCCATACACGAGAACCAAAATCATCAAAATGTCAGACTAAACAGTTTTCTTTATGGTTTCAAAACCACCTTCTAGGGAATTTACTGAAGTTCTGGATTTTTGGATCTGAACCAAAGCACTGTAATTTTTTTCTTTCGTATGAAACAAATAGTATTATTTAGTTTCAGACTCGAGTCTGGCTATATTATCCCTTACTCACCTGGTGAAATACTCCCACAGGCAAGAAATGATAATCTTTATCCTATGTTTATGTGTTTCTTGGACAGTTTTAACTTTAATATTTATGCAACAATGTTTCAATATCTACCTTGCAGAAGGGAATAAGTTTGAATAGATATCACAACAACAGCTTATTCTGTAAATACTGTATGATGTATATACGTATCTATAAATAACAAATATATAAATACATACAATACTTAATGCCTATGTACGCATAAAAATACAATCTATAACACAGAATCTATTGACAAAATACTTTAAAACTAATCTTCCATAACACCCTCAATAGGACCAAGGTTTTAAATGCACACAAGTCTTTTGGACTTCTGCACAGAATTTTAAAACTCTTCTGGCTATATCGGAATAAAAGTATTCCTAAAATCCCACTGTAGATTCAAGATAGAATTAGTAAGCAAGCTTAGAGAAAAAAGACTGCAAAAACACACAAGGCCTACCAAATCTTAGCTTGAATGTTACTGGATTCTGCCCTTCACAGGACCTGCACATAGCACTCCCCTATTTTTGTTAATGGAAAACTCCAATCTAAAGTCTCCAAATTTTGATTTCCATATAAGTGTTAAGCAGGACTTAACTAGAGATGGGAAAATACCAGAAAGATACAGAGAAAGCTTAAAGGAAGAAACTCCAGAACAAATCTGTGATTTCTGTATTAACCACAGAAAAGGCAGATGCACACAGACAGAATATATGTGAGCTATCCGCTAATTTATGGAAAATGTTCATTCTTGTTGATTTAGGATACATACTGAATCAAGCTGCCAAATACTTTAAGGTGAAATTTAATGTAAATGAATACAAATACTTTTTTTCCTAATTGATGTTATGAACCAGACCACTCAAAGCACTGATATTCAAAAAGTGATGATGAGTGGATTTTCTCACAGGAAGTAATGAAGAAGAGGGGGTAGTGGGGTGGTTTTCCCTATGGTTTCTTGTTTGGAATTCAAGCCTCACAAGACAGAAATGTCACAGCAGACATTTCAGTGAAACACTGCATAACCCTTGCTTCAGGGATAGAGAAGAAAGGAGAAATACAACAAGGAGGAAGTAGTAGAGACGAACTCTTATTCTTGTCAGTTGTCTACTAAGGACAATAGATTCAGGTTCAGCCATATAAGCAAAATGAGACACAGCCACATTTTATTAAGCAAAAGATAAACGAGCAAAGCTCTGCTTGTATCTCGATATCCCTATTCCGGCCTTTTCAGTTAACAAGGGAAAAATGCTGCCAGCATAGCTAATGACACTGAAGTACCTGGCAAAGCCAACACCACGGCTTGTCCCACTCGAGTCACGCAATATCCTCGTAGAGATAACCTGCCCAAAAGGCTTAAGCATGTTCTCAAGCTCCTGCTCATCCATTGAAAGTGGCAAATTGGAAATGTATAAATTCGTTGGATCCTGCTCTTGTTGCTGAAACAGAATTAAAAACAACTGTTATTATACTAGCACTGGGAAAGACATTTTGAACACAAAACATAAGAGCCATTACATATATCTACTGCTAAATAGTTTTACCTCTTAGACCCCTTTCTAAAGGTGATTCTCCCTAGCATTAGCAATCTCCATCTTCTGTCACTGTATATTGCATTCCTAAGAGAAGCTCCCCTCCTCTTGGTATTAAATACTGCTGACAAGGACATTTTTAAGTGGAGATAAAGGTAAATAATTGACCGATTAATAGTGCATGTTACGACTTCATGTTTCAGATTCTTTTGGAATGAAGAAGCAGCAAAATCAACAGAAGAAAAAAATGACAAGGAAATACAAGAGTGGTGGAAAGAACTACAAAAAAAGAGAGATGTAAATTAAACACAGAAAATATTAGAATGAGAATGCAAAAATAATATGAGGGAAAAAAAGAGGCAATGCATTTAAAACTGGGTACAAGGCCAAAATATTTTCATAAGAATAGCCTAATGTACAAAAAAGTGGGACACTGCTCCCTTCTCTCATACGTGAAAGCTTGAGTTTTCATCAAAGTTTTACATTATGCATTGAAACAATAAAAAAGTGTTCCAAAAATGTCTCTGGAAACAGACAGAACGACAGAGCCAGTAGATGATTAAGGCTCATATTAGATATGAGAGACAAACGTAGGCATGCCTGCAATTCTGCTAACCTTACGGCTATCTACTTTTTGTGGTATATGTATGTAGCAAGAAATTTCATCTTAATCAAAGAAACATTTCTGTTGAAATCAATCGTTTCAAGTGTTTGTCAACAGATTTTCCAGTTGTGGTTAAGGATGCATCTCTTGCATCACTCTTGTACTGCTAATTGATGGCTGTACTCTGTTACGAAATACATTCTTAATCTACACAGATCTGTATGATTTGGCCCTTACAGTTGTGCAAAACCTTGATGTCATCATTGTGGCTTTCTGTATAGATCTAAGTCTCTGCAGCATCTATAATACTCAGAAGAACTTTACTGGCATTAGAATAGTATGATACGAAACAATTGTGATTTTGTTGACATAAGCCTCGGTGTATTTTCATTCTGTGCAAGTGGGTTAAGTTACAGAGACGTTTGAATCAAAACAAAAAACAAAATAAAAAAACCACCCGTAACACCTACAGGAATTCAAGCATTTATTGAAGCGATTATAGCTGTGGTGATACCTTCTTGTAAAGAATAAACATCAATCTGTCATTAAACTGCCCTTGTATTAACAATATCTCGGTACCTTTAGTAACATATCGTTTTCTGTCCAAGATATCACCTCTCAGGTGGGACTGGTGTTCCCTAGGGAACAAAGGGCCAGGTGGCTAAGTCTTGGTCCTTTTAGACACACAAGCAAATTCTTACACTCCAGAAAATAATGGAAGTTAAAATAGGGAAGCAAATCCTATGCTTAAGAACTCACATTGTTTGTTTGTTTTTTTCCATCTGTATTCAGTTAGAAAGGCCTAAAGTTTTCCATAAGGCTTTTTAAAGAAATTTCAGCATCAAAGGACCTATAAAAGGGAAATGTCCCCATTAATGTTCTCTCCTGATCTGCACACAATGCCACCGATGTATTTGTGATTCCCAGCCACACTGAAATCCCATGTAACTTACAGAACACCAACTTTTCCAAGTGCCCGAGTGTTGTCCTAGGCAGTTCCTTTACAGTCCATTGGAAATGGCATTTAACTAGCACGTATGGTTTTCCTCTTGCTGCCAAGTGGGAACAGCCCCCTCCCTTTCATCTCCCCTTCCTCCCCCTTTAATAATGAATCTGTACAGAAGGCATAGAAGTTTGTTGTCTAAATTATCTACAAACATCTGATTTGTCTTTCATGTTAGAAAAATCAGCAGAAAGAGAAGGTGAGAAAATGGATTCACAGGGAACCACGACGTCACGTTAATATTCACTGCTGGGCAGTGTTCGACTGTGAGGGAAAAATCTGTGGTACAAGAGCTACATCTCTGACATACATTTTACGTTTCCTCAGCTAGGAATGTCAGATGAGGAGAGCTGTCAAGTTTTTGGAGCTTGCTTGTTACTTAGATTGTCTTGGACAGTTTACGGTTATACTTTGAGATATGTAGGCTTACTTTCTTCTTTAATGATCAAAATTAGCTTTATATACACAAGTATCCTAAAACTTCTGTAAATAACCTGAAACAATAAATGACTTGGAAATCAGACCCTTTGAATATTTTCAGCTACTTTGCTAATTTTTTATTCTATAATAACAGAAAGCCTGAATTATATTATTAAAATGTTCTCATTAAAAGGTCTAACAAGCTTTGGAAAGATGAAAAAATAAATAACACATTTTGTTTGCACTAATAAAAATGTAATTTATGTGCCAAAAAAAGAAAAGCTTACATTCAAAAACAGTTATTAGAGAAAGAAATCCATTTAATTGCAGAACATCAGGGAAATAGGTTTTATTTGGGAAACTAAGAAGATCACATGCCCCTTACCAAGGCTCCTATTCCAGCCTGTGGGGTTACCACATTTCTGCATTAGAGATGTGTTAAGGATGAGAGGTCACAAACTTTCCTTGCCAAAGGGACACATAAGGCCTGCTGCAGTTCGCTATATGACACAAAGATCTTCCTCCACACATGCTGGGAAGCTCAATTCTTGTACCTGTCCACCTAACAGAGAGCTTCATGCCATACATCATGACACAATGTTGTCAGGACAAGAAAAAGGAACGTTAACTCTAAAAGAGTATAAGCAACTCTAGCACTAGCTCAAATAGGAAATCCCTTTGGAATTATGGGGGTACAGAGCCAGTAGATGATTAGGGCTAGTATTATACGTGGCAGATAAAAGCATGCACATCTCCAATTCTGCTAACCTTATGGCCATTTACTTTTTATGATGCGTGTATGTAGCAAGAAATTCCATCTTAATCAAAGAAATATTTCTGTTGAAATCGATTGTTTCAAGTGTTTGTCTACTTCTGCTTTTGGTCCTTCAATGGGACTGACCACAGTGGAAAAAAAAGTGGAAGATACTTCTAGCTAAGCCCACAACCGGTAAAGAAGGCTAACATGGGAGATGAAGGGCAAAAAGAAGTTAAACAGATCAGGCTGTCACCAAGAAATTGTGGGATAGTAGCTGAAATTGCATTCCTCTCTCATTCTCCCAGAACAAAATAGTTAAAATGCCAACAAACACATGCCAAAGTGCACCGAGGTTATAACTACACTGCAGATGCTTCAGCCCTGGGCAGTGGCAGCAGTTCAACCATAAGAGCAAATAGATCAGAATAAATTAATTTAATCCACTTCTTCATTTTGCTGGGAAGAAAAAAAAGGACCACTGTTGGTACTCAAAATAGCCGGTTTATGATACTGAGATAATACCACTGGGGTGGACATAAAGGAAGATCAAATTCCTTTCTACAATATATTTGGAATTTTATGCAGTTTGGAAGTAGAAAAATTATACCTATTAGCATGCAAAACACCTCCTCTTCTCCATTAATTTCTTGTGTCATCATGCAGCTTCTGTCATCTCCATAAGATAAAGCCTTAAAACAGCTATCTGGGTAAATGTGGGGAGACTATAAGAAGCAAGTCATTTCCTCTCCAAGCTGGATTTCCAAGCTGACTTCCAAATGGCAACCACAACCAGGACTCCCCATCCAACTTTATCCTGTCTAACACAAAAGGCACTGTACAAACAGATGTTTGCTTTTATATAAGGATTTGGCACAGAAAATGGTTAAACAGTTAAAAATTCAGGAAGTTTGGAGAGAGACAAACTTTTTCACTCGTCCCTCTGTCTCTCTCTGGCAAACAGCAGTTTAATACATTAAGTTTTGCGACTTCCTTCCTTACTGAAATCTGTCCCACCATAACTTGGTTTACACAGTTATTACAGTTCTGTGTTAGAAATTAAAATTAACTCCTTGGATATCTGACTTTCTGTAATTCAGCAAATAGGTGCAATGAAATACCTGCAAAAATAAGCACATAACTCAAGCCTTGCCTATAGACAGCAATCATTGTAAATGCTCTCAAAGGTAGATTATTCTGTGGTTAAAGTCCATGAAACCATATAATCAGCTTTTACCTTAGAAAATTTAAATCTCATGAAATTATTTGTACAACATTAAGAGAATGATCAAAAAGAATTACTAAAGTCAGTGGAGTGATTCCTACTCAGGATAGCAAACTAAAATATAAACCAGTGAACAACTGGAATTTCTCTTTTTTTCTAAATGATTTAGGAAAATTGCTTAACTTGAGTCTTCATATCTCACAGAGGGTCTCCTCAGTGAATATGGCTTTCAGTGGGTTCTGAAAGACACTGAAAGTGCTCAGCTCCCTGCAGATTATGGGCAATGTCAGGGGATTTGTGGGCTACCATGAAAGCACACATTACTGAGGAAACTAGGAAGTCTTATTTTTAGCCATTCCTGTCAGCAAGTTTCTATCGGTCTTTTCTCACCAAATACCTTTAGCTGTGCCTTCAGAACTTCTCTAGCAGCATACAACAAAACAAACACTCAGAACAGAGCTTCTTCAGCTCAATGAACTTGTTATCCCCAAGTAGCACTTGCAGCTCTAGCTTAATAAGCTGACTACAAGACATGCCATTTCTCATAGAAAGGATAGAAATGGTCAACCGCTAATGTTCATTTCTGTAGGAAAGTGGTGATGAGGAGTCCTACACAACATGAGAAGTTCTGCCATCATCTGAAATAAATTAACAAAAACCTTGCTGTGCGTGTGGAATCGTTCCTAAATTGCAAGCAAGAAACTTGGCAAAACGATAAGACATCTGTTTTCTCTTGCTCTGTGTAAGGTCACAGTTAACAGATAGCCATTCAGAAACATGTGACTAGGAACTGCTCACAGCATGGAAGATCCTCTGGCTGATAGGGAAGGGATTAAGTGCTTGTCTGCCTTCCTATAGAAACTACTTTAACATTTACAATTGGCCTGTGTCTCACTGAAATATGTCTGTTTCAGCCGCAGTTTTAATACTGTCTGACCACAGACTGCTAACAAGACAATTCGCTAGAAAAATCGCTACAACAATCCTCACTTCTTATCCAGAATTCCACAACAAATGCATAGGATTAATATGCAAGGCATTTTAATTCATTTTCACAGGCACATCTCTATTATGAATAAGAAGTCTGAAAAGTAATGTTTAACTGTAACAAACATTGTGTACGAGCCTGCAATTAATCCCTGCAACCACATGTTCCCTTTTTATTACTCCTCGCAATTCTTGCTTGCACTCACTGCTCCAAGGGCACCAATGTGCCCCCTGGCAGTGCTGGATGTTGCTCACAGATGTCACTGTCTCCAGCAGAAAGCTGAATGAGCCCACCAAGGCTCCTAACTTGATGATCATTATGGTCCTTTTCAACAACAACAGGCCATTCTATGATTCTATGATTCTAACAGGGCATTCTAGTCTGGGCTGAACAAATCACAGCACTGCTTGGCATATGAGGTAAGACTTTTGTGAGCTGAATCTGCGTACTCAAGGGAAGTGGCTGTTAACTGTTATTTAATGGAAAAGCAATTCCCAAAATGACAGATATTTTGCAAAATTTGGCTTACTTTCAATTTATTGTAAAAGGATTTTTTAGAACATGGAATTTGCAGAAACGTCCAATATTTTTAAAAAGACTACCTTCTAGCTTTCTATTGTAGCTAACTGAAATTTAGGTACAGAAATGGGGAGAAACTGATCATATTTACTTAAGACGGTCTATAACCATAGGATTTGAGACTATTGCCTACAGAAAGTACCCAAACTAGGCAAAAACAAAACTCCTCTTACAAAAGAGTTGCTAAAAACCGCTGTAGAAATCTGCTTGAGTTATCTCCTGTCTGCCTGTCATCTGTTCTTCGGCAGTCAGAAACCCAGATGCAGAATAAAGACTACTGCAATGTGCCCACCTTTGCTAGTTGGATTAAGTGCACAAGATACCATGGTAACCTAGATTTAATTTCTTACTTTACTCCGCAGGAACAAAACCTGATTTAATTCTCCAGAAGGTTGCCACAGCGAAGATAAGTACAAAAAGTAATGCATTATTAAAAGTCATAAAAGTTAGCTGTTTCTCATTCTTGCTAACTCAAAACCATTTTCCTCATCAGTGATGTGAAAGACTACCCTTAATGCGTTATGTTTAATAGCTGCGGAACAGCCTAGACTTCTGTTCAAGAGATGAGGACAAGTGACTAAGCAGGCCTTTTCCTCCTCAAAAAACATAGCTGCTATGCAATTCACACTTTATTTAGTGTGACAGTTCAACTTTTCCAAACATCTTTGGAAAAAAAGGCATCTCAAGTTAGAATACCAACCTACGGGGAGTGCTTCACAGTTCTGCCTTTCAACCATTAGTAAAGAATATAAAGGTGACAAATTTGTGTCACCTCTGTGTTCAGGTGCACCAACATGAAATCAGACAAAGGGCAAACATTTATAACACACTAAAAAAACTTCTATATTTAAGAGAAAATTTGTTGCATTGTTTTGAAGGTCAAGAGACCTCTCCAGAAAATATGAACAGTTTCTCAAGACCGGTGGAATAGTCAGTATATGCTGGTAAAACTTATTTTGCACTGTTACCATTGGGCATCTTCTAACACAACCTGACTAAGAAAATGGTCCGAAGATGTGCCTATTTTTTGTGCATGCCTGCAATAAGGGAAATGATTTGTTAATGTGAGATCTAATGCATGAGCATACTTACTTGTTCTAGTGGAAGGAAGAAGTGAAGACTTTAAGGAAGAAATTACAAAGTTTTGCGTCTGAAGCCCTAACTCCTAATAATGTGTGACTGTGGGGAAATCTTTCAATGGATAAACAATGACTCTTCCCCCAAAAATGCACATTAGTAAATGGAACAACAATCCTTGGCTCAAATTAACAAATGTCATTGTCCTCAGAAATCCTCCAAGTCCATGGACTACTTTCATGAATTCTGTTAGAAGCGACACAAATTAACCGAAAATAAGTTTGTGCTTCTGTAGGAAAAAAAAAAAAAGCAACAAAAAAAATGGAAAATACAAACTGGAAAAGACTGAATATCACTCTAACAGCATAGCAAAGTTGTACACAGAGAAGCACTAAAAATCTCATGAACACAGAAAGAGAATAGAAGGGGCAGGAAAGAAGACTAGGCCTTTGAGAAAATCTAGAGTAACAGTCTCATTGAGTCTATAGGAATTGTATTGGATTCAGACAGTTACATTATGTTGAATGGAGAAGACCCAACTAATATTTAGGACCAGGCTGAAATAAGTTTGCAAGAGCACTGGACTGTGTGCTAATGGTTCCAGTGATACCCAAAAAGCATGACAAAATCTCCGCTAAAAGGAGTAACTCCATATGTGACACAAATTTAATAGCTATAAGCCTTTCACTATATTATCTCAGGAATCAGTATACCCACCCTGAGCTAGACAATATGCCTATGCAAGTCTAACTGTCATGCCAAGAAGTACGTTATATATCACTCAGCAAGCTATGAGCTGCCACAGCCAAGCTGGTATTCTAGCTAGCTCGTAATATCTCCTTGATGTCATCAACATGATACAGATATTCTCATCTGGCTTTATCTAGGCTGCAAACACAGTCATACTCTTAAATTGTTTGCTAGACACAAAGATGTCAAAAGCTATGCTTTTTATAAAACTTTTTTATTCATTTCTTTTTTTTTACCCTTTACATTTACATACTGGTTTACTTAAGAAAAAGAAGAACTGAATTCAATTTTCCTGATAAGAAAGTCACTTTTCCAACCATCTGAAACACTTCACTATCTCTAAAACACTCTTTAAAGGTTCTCAGGTTTTAAAATCTCCATTCAAAATGCCAACATACCAATATGCCAAATAGATTTTCTATGTGCACCTACCTTCCTATACCATGTCATTTGCTATCTGCTCTGAGCGGCACATAATCCTACAATTATTTGATTGATTTCACCTCTGGAGTGGGGAGGGGAGAGAAGAGAAAATTCTCAAATAATAAGCGTTCACCCTTAGAGCAACCATAACAACTTTTCTAACACAGATCAGTGGTGTTTCTTTATGATATTGTTTGTACTGATCCTAGTCAAGCAAGTATTTTGGGCAGGAGTTAATTTAGGAAAAAACGCAAGGTACAATGAAATCTTAGTTGAGTAAACCCTACAGAAGCAGTAATTCAAGTATATCCTGGGCTATATATTTTCATAGCTCTCTCTCAAACTTATAAAGACCTGGGATTCAGTCAAACATTCCCAAGCATCCTCACTAGTTTCCAATACATGACCTGTTACTCTAATGGTCTCATTTTAAAATACCGTACAGAATTTCCTTCTAAGCCGTATTGTATTCAAGTCAGCATGTGCCCAAACTCCACATCCCTTGGAAGGTACAAGAATTCAAACAACTACAAAGGCTTTTAACAAAAAATAATTATAATCTTTTTCCTTCATCATTCTTTAGTAACAGGAGATTGCTGAACAAACCTTAGAACCCATTTTTTCATCAATTCATCAAAGCGAAGGTACTCAGAAGCACAGTTTTAATAAAAGAAAAAACCTAACTACGAAAATGGGGAGAAATGTTTGATGCTACTACTAATGTTATTTAAGAAAGCATGGCTCTGAACAATCATAATTTTTGAACTTATTACTGGTTTATTATTGAAGCCCTCCTTGAGGAGCAAGAACAATAAACTAATAAAAGAAACTTCAAGAAGAAATTAAAATGAACCAAAATAAACCAAAACTGACTCTCAGTCAGTTTCTAACTAGCTTAGAAATAACAGTACTCTTGCAAGACATGCATCTGCTCCTCCATACATCATCTCTATAGAGCAGGAGATGAGCCATCGTTTCTGAACTGTGTCCTGAAACAAACTGCCTACCACTACTGCTCACATCATCTCTTTATCCCCTTCCACGGGTGCTGATACACACTGGAAAAGAAATCAATAAGACCAAATGCTGGAAATACACCAATGAAAATGAGGAAAAGGGGAATTGCTCATCACCTCCATTTTAATTTTCAGTCAAAAAGCTACTCTCTTCCCCTGGTACCGCAAAAATATCTTCTGTAACTCTCAGCAGAACTGCCTGACCAACAGGAATTTCAATTTCAGCTGTCACCAGAAGATACAGTTAACCAGCACACAGCAAAAAAACTTCCCAAGTTGTTTAAGTGTAATTGTATTAGTAAACTTTTCCAAATCCAGATCTCTGAAAGGGCAGAATAATCGAAGACATAATGTTTCTTGAGCAATGCTCCAACACTCGGTTCCTTAATCAGCACTATCATCGTGACATCTCTCAGAACGTGGCCAGTTCCCCACAATGACCCTCATCTCAGGATATAGCTTGAAGCTGCATCTCAGGCCTCAAGCCTTCCAAGTCTGCTCAGCGGTAGCCAAAAGTCAGATCAGATTGGAAGCAGACAGGATAGTACAGCATGAGCTTACCCAGAGCATAGAAAAAGTTCAGAGTCAATATTTGAAGTTATCTCTACAAAGCAAACAACAGAAGTTTTGATAAGTACAATCCAGACAGTTTCTACTAAACTGGGATTTCTAGATGACCTTGTTGAAAAGAAAAACTTTTTAATTTATCTGTGTATAGTTACAGTATGACACTGCAAGAAGGGATTCATAGCAGTCAGATTCAGGCTTCAACAGCAATTTTTTTCCTTCCATTTCATCTGTGATCCAAGAGGAAGATGTGAAAACCCAGGTAGGAGTGGTGCTACTGATGGCCATGGGCAAGTGTAGCAATGCTTTCCCAAACTGAGCTGAGAGGCACACATCCCTTTGTAAGTGAAGCAGCTGCACTGGTCAGTAAGGAAATCCATCGGCACACAGCTGGCAAAATGTTCGCCAGATCTTTCAGTCTGACATTCAGGCTAATGCCAGATTAAACAGTTTCACTGCAACATGACCGCTTTATAGTACTGGCTTTGTAGTGCGCAATAGGGTGATATCAAATACACAACCACAAGGAAACTTTTATACAGTGTAATGCATACGAAGAGTCTGATCTTTGATCTTGCCAGAACAACTGGAAGTGGATGGTGATTCTCTGTTTGGAACATCCAAGTGGAGATATGACTTTTCACACAAAAGGAGAGCAGCACTGTCTGTCCACCCCACCCCACCCCAGCCAAAGTTTCAATGGCTCAAAATAGACAACAAATCAAAGCACTCAAACTTTCTGACTGTTTGTTGTAGCACTATGTATTGTTGTTGCTTTTCTCTATTTCTTTTTTCTCTCTTTTTTCTAAATTTATAATTCAATCACTCTTACCATGCTAAAAAGTAGACGAACAAGTTTCACTCTGATGCCAACTTTATAGTTATAGATTTCCCACAGGTCAGCAGGATTGACAGACTCAAAGTGTCAGAAAATCAATCAAAATGGTCAAGTATTATGACACATGCTTTTTCATTAATGGGAACAGAAAGAAGTATTAGCAGTTTTGCAACTAACTAGCAGAGGAAACGATTAAAAAAAAATACATGGAAAAAACTAGGAAACTATTCATTAGATTACTACAGAGAGTAATTAAAGCTTCACCGTCTCAAGTCAAGCAGACAGATCAGCTAAAATTCTTTATTAGCAAAATGAATTTACTTGTATTTTCTTTTCTCTCCTCCTCCCTACATATTGTATTAGTAAGATGGCAGACAGAGGCGTTGAAAAATCTAGCGTATATTTTGAAGTGATTACCTAAAAACTAAAGATTAATTAAAAGTTATTTATTAAACATAGATAAAATACTATAAAAAGAAAAAAGTCTGGTGTTTTTCGGTAAGCATGTATGTTTGTATCATGGCTGCAGTGAAACATGCATTAAGTATGAAACATATGGTTTCCATTTTGTAGCCCTGGAACCCATCCAAAGACATTTTATGTTGTTAGCTTAACTGTTCTCCTCAGCTGAGAAGCTGTGGAAAATATCTCATCTGAAAAAAATCTGCACCTAATGGATAACTGCAAAAGATTTGCTAGATCTGCTATGGACTATTAAATTAAAAAAGGCTCCGAGTTTACTGTTTAATTACTGGAATATTTTTATTTAACTAGAATATAATTTTCAAACTCTAAAGAATCTACTTTAAGAGGTACCACAAATTACATGAACAGATTATGTTGGAAATATTTTCTTAATTGAATAAATTTGTAGTGGTGGCTATGGCATTATGTTGGAAACTGGCCATCTGACCTAAGACCACCATATGACAAAACCATTATTAATGTATCATCTCTCTGATTTTATAGATTTACAAAGCTTATCTTGTGGAGATAGAGCTCTGCTCTGAAGACCGTGGTAAGTAATAACTCAATACAGAGACCAGAGATGAGTAAAAACAAGAAAAAGAAGATCGTATTTCTTTAATTTTAGTAATACTTGATTTTGCTGATGCAGGTTGTCAAAGAGTTGGCTAGGAATATCAAGAAATTAGTAGCACAGATTTATATTTTACTTCTATTAATGCAAAATACATTAAAAATACTGAAAACAAAGTCCCAAGGTTAAATTTTGCTATGTTGTACTTAAAAATTCACCCCCAAATTGCAAGGCTGTTAACCTCAGTAACAGCAATTAGACAACGTATATAACCCCTCACACCTGTGTGCTGGAAGCTGTTGTAGCTAGCCAGTTTGTCCAGAAATTAGCATGATGAATTTAACCCATTAAGCATTCTGTAGTTCTTATTCCTAATAATAATAATAACAATAATATTCCTAATCTTTCTTTTCATTAAGCCAATGGAAAGGCAGTATAAATTAAAATAAAGTAGTGATAAATCCAACCAAACACATTTGGAGAATTTACCAGACTCTTTTTTCTTTATTTCTTTAGCTGAGCTGACTTGGCATATGCCAGTTGAAAGTCCCATTTTGTTATCTTGTGGCTTGAGAACTGTGTTCTCCATAAAGGTCTTGCAACCTGAGAATTCACACTGCCAATACTCTGCTAAGGTATAAGCTTGTTCTTCTTCATAAACCACTGCAAGAGTTAGCTAGTTAGTTTAACTCACCTTTGCCATTTGTGCCTGGACTCCACTAGCCTTTAGAGCAGAAACTGCCTTCTGAGCAGCTGCTGGGCTGTCGAAGTCAACAAAACCATAACCTGAAATATAAAACACTCTGGTTTCTCTTCAGATTGCTTATTTCATCAACAAGGTAGTAATCAGCTTTTAATCAAAGAGTTTGTATGCTACGAGCACGGTTATTTAATACAATTTCTTTGTTGGTTCTTCATGTAGTTCCCAGAAAAAAACCTATCCAAGTCCTTCCATCTTGTGCTGACGTAGACCTACTGTAGTGGAACAAATCAATTTCCATGCTCACTAATTATCAGGATTTTGTCCAAATCTAACAAATAGTATGGTGCTTTGTTTTGTGTTATCTGGTACATAACCAGGAAGAGCAAATGTGACATCATAAATTTATTTCATAGAGTTCACCAAGGAAAGCATAATCTATTAATTTTTCTGAACTAAACTCCTAGTCTGGTTTGGATAAGTGACCAATAAGCCTTTCAGTTACAGGTCATTTACTCAGACCTGGGAGAGTAGGTTAGTTTAAAAGATGCATATCTACTGCACCATAATCCAGTTACTTCATTGTACATACATAAAGGACAGTTAAAATAGAAAGTGAATGAAAACCCACCTTCAGTGAAATCAAATGAGTTTTTCCTATCGTTATTGAAAACAGAATGTAAATAAAATATTTTTTCTATATCACATTATGGAATATTTCGATGTTAATATAAAACTGAAGTTAATTATAACAATTTCCATATATATGCAACATTTTTTTTTCTTATTCTGAACAACAATATACAGTTAATAGATCCCAACACATTTGGGCAGCAATATACCTTGGTGACTACAGACTGGGATTTTTAATCCCAAAAAGATTGTCAGAGTTAGGAAGCTACTTCCCTTATTGGAAGCCTCATTCTGTATTTTTCAGCCCCCCTCCTTCCCACCAGTGAACAATATTAAAAAATCCTTCTCCAATGTCTAAACTGGGATAAAAACAAAAAACAAAAAACTGTAGAGGAGTAGAAAATTCAATCATTTCTTCAGATGATAACTGCATCCTCTTACAATATGTCTATACCGAGGACAAAAAGGTTGTGCAAAGATATTACTGAGCCAGCTTTAAAGTCCTTAACTTAGGAAAAACAACTAGAGCAGCCCTGTACATCAGAGCAAGCTTATTTAACCTGCCAAGAAGCTGAAGAAAGCAGCATATTGTTCTGCGTAACATGTGGTGTTGTGGACTGTTAAATTTTGACATGAAACAGAGTGAATTAGCTCATATCAAGTTTTGGGCTGCCAAAGCAGGACTAGTTTTCCATACCCGCGCTAGCATAGGTTATCACTACCACCACACTGCAGGGTGCAATATAGATGGAGTTACATACGATACCAAGCATGCCATTAGAGCTGGCTTTGCCATCTTTTCGATGATACGTAAACTCAATTGCTCATTGCTCCAGTTAGTTTAAATGCCATGGTATGCTTTTTTGGCAAGAGCCAGAGATGCTGTCAATCTCTTGATTAAATTCCAGTTACATCTCTGCATTCTGCCTACTCATATTCCCACTGCAACTCCGAAGACATGGAGTGAGCTTGCCCGTAGCTTCAACTTGCCATACATTGTTACAATAGACAGTTACTGCTTCACACTGGTGAGATTTCAAATCCGTATTGGAGAAGTCAGCTAAAACCTCTTAAAATACTAATGTGAGAGCTTCTGTGCTTAAATCTTTGAAGAATCAGGATCAGAAGCAGTATTGCTGACAGAGCTCCTGAAGCCTTCAAGAGCTGGGGGAACGGGCAGACTAAATCAGTTAGCTGCTGTCATCGGTATCAATGGACAGAAATAACCGAAGAGGACTACTTCCTACTCACAGTGTGCACGGATGACATCTGCATATAAGCTGAGGAAAAAAATGTAGAAATTTTGGTTTCTGCACTGTCAGTCCCCCATTAACAGCTTAAGATGGGGACCCAGGTAGCTATGTATAGGAGCTGCACCACTGCACTGCTTCCAGTTCTTCCACAAAAAACAAGACTTGATTAATGATAAATTCTCCTCTCCTGCCTCTACCTATCAGCTTTATGCTCTTTCATGAGCTTTACGCTCATTAACATTGCTAAATCATCTGACTCAATTCTCCAATTTGCTTAGAAATTATCATCTTAATTGTAAAAAAAAAAAAAAAAAAAAAGTCTGCAATCTGATATTTCAGTGTCTGCTGCCACACCTCCCACCACGCACACTGCGGGGATATGAGATTACATCTCACTGTAATTGCAGTGAGTGCTGCAGATCACTGAACGGACATACCCAGCTCATCTAAAGGAGGTTTTGTATTTTTTCCAGCTGCAATTATTTAGGTGAAAATGAACCCCCTCTTTGCTCCCAACACATTGACTAGCATAAAGCTAAACATAATTACACTACTGGAACATGCAATTAACTGCTGCTTTAAACTGTTCAAATTAATGGAGCTGATTTCCACAATATATAATTTTTTCAGATTCTTAGTACAATCGAATGGTCTGCTGTAAGCTTCCCTGGTTTCTCCAGGCCAGAGGAGAAAAGCTCCTTTTAACTCCATTTTTGTGTTTCAAACAGACACCGAGTGGCGGCCAGCAGTGTGCGTGTCCGCCTCACCCAGGGCTGGCTGCACCACTGACACGGGCGGGCTGCCAGCTCCGCTGGAAACAAATGTACTGAGCGTGCTGACCACAGGCAACAATAAGCCTGCTTTATGAGCATGACTGGAGAAAGGAAATCAAAAGCACTTAAAATACAACATTGGTTTATTTTATAAAATCAATTAATTAGTCAATTATTAAATAGTCAATTTTATAAAACCAATCGATTAACCAGGTGAATGTAATATAAAAGCAAACATACCTTTGCACTTGTTCGTTGTCTTATCCAAAATAGCCTTCGTGGACACAATTTTCCCATACCTAGAAAGTATTATACATACGTAAAGAAATATGTAAGGAAGAAAAAAAAACATTCTATTACAGCAGACATCCCATTCACGTTGTTTTATTGTGCTTACCTTCAATACGTTGCAATAGTATATAAACTGTATATTTATTTAATGAAAACTCATATGTAGACAAGCAACAAAAATGATCAACTATTTCAAATGTGATCATGCTCTCCTCTCATAGAATCATGGAATACACTGGGCTAGAAGAGACCTTAAAAATCATCCAGTCCCAACCCCCTGCCATGGACTGGTTGCCACTCACCAGACTGGGCTGCCCAGGGCCCATCCAACCTGGCCTTGAGCACCTCCAGGGACGGGCAACTCTCCCTGAGTTCCCAGTAGCACAGGAGAATCATAAAGCAAGCCAGAGAATAAGTGCTTTAAACAAAACATACTATTCTGGTAAAATCCAGGTAGGCACAAGAAACCAACTCTCCCAGTCAGTATATGTACCAAATAAAGCAGACAAGAAACAGTCTTGTCAGTGCCAGTCTTGATAATAAGGTTAAAAAAAAATTTTTTTTTTTTTTTTTAATTACTGATTCAGACTCAAGCCAATGAAACCTCCCTTCTAGGAAGCTGACACGTACGAATCAGGTTTCTAAAAGTTGATCAGCAGAGCTGATTAAGAATTTTCTGTATGTTTAAAATGGAAAATTGAAATGTAAACAATTTCAACTAAAAGTAAAACATCCATCAGGAAAGTTTCAATTTTCTTTTTGTAAAGAAAAAAGACATTCATTGCCTGTGCATCTTTTCAATAGCTTGGCAGTCCAGGCACCAATCTGCTATGCAGCCCAAAGGTGAGCATCCAGAGAACTAAGACAAAATTAACTAAAGAGAAAGGTAGAAATCTCAGCTATAGGAATGACTGCTGATTCTGAAGCGCCCTGCAAAGTTTGCCACTAATAGCTCATTGACTGACTTTGAGTAGAACTTATTGCATTTGGTGAAAGCTTGCAGCTCGCATTGGAAATCAAATCCCATTTTTGATTAAAAAATAAAAAATAAGAAAGCAGCTGCACTGGCACAGAGACACTCACTACAGAGCAAAGCAGCAGCTGAATCAGAAACCGAGCAGAGGTTCCCAAGTTCCTTACCACGAGCTCCTGTTTGCTTTTGAACTACATTTGACACAATGTTAGTATATAAGAGGAATGATTAAACATGACTTTGTTTTCACATGAGAAAACACAAGGTAACATTACATCAGTAGGTATACCTAAGCACTGTGCGCCAAGAGGTTCTCTATCATTGTACAAGAACCAAAAACGAACTGAAAAGTATTAGAAATGTTATCAGCAAAAGAAAGTGAAATTTGGGGAAGAATGAAGTTTCGCCAGCTCACTTGCTAAATATAAATCCATCAGAGTGGCAGTTACTGAGTAGCATTTCCAAAAGACATTATTTCAAAAGATGACTGATGGAATTTCTGCAGAAGCTGTGTTAGTCTTAAAAGTTCTTCAAAACATGCAAGAAGTCCAATAAATAAAGTTATGCTTAGATATATGAGAGTGCTCAAATAGCTGCTTACTTGTAAAGCTACAGTTACTTAAGGGTGAAGCATATCTACAAAGCGCTTTCCTCCTAAAGAACAATTCAGTATGTTCTTCAACCGGTTTCAGGCCAGTGAGTTACTGTATGACTTCTGTTGGTTGCAGCGGAGTAAATCTGCAGCACTATCCACTAGACATTAGTGTCCTTATTGTATTTGGAACTGTGAACATCTACACTGACAGAACACAGAACTTCCCATCTATAGCCTAAAAATGTATGAGAATCTATGAAAAACTGTATATGGTTAAATATACCATGCTAGAAGCTGTAGTAAAGCAACAGAAACTTTGCCTAATAACTGTAGCACGTATTTCCTTATTAGTAGCAGTTATTTTCCAAATGAGTCATTCCATATGAGAGCTTTATACCCTGTGAGTTCAAATTTCTGAACTTTTCCTGTGAGTGCAGGGTAAATGTACGCATTGTAAACACAAGAGAGGCAAACTGTTCAGGATCTTCAAGATCTGCTAAATTCTTGTGTCCCAGCACTAGATCTGATGCCAGCGTTCTCCATATCCTCCCAGCTTTCCCACTGTCTTAATGTGAAAAGTTACAAAACCTTTGAGGAGAACATACATGCAAACAATAAACAAAATGAAGGGCGATCTCGTCTCTGCTAATGTTTCAGGTCTTGAAAGCATAGAGAGTGGTGGTGAAGAATACACTATTCAGTATCTATGTAAATAAAACAGCTGTAGTCCTCAACCAATTTGGTGACTGAGGGGAATCAGGGGCTGGCTTTGGACAGCACTGGCCCTGATACTGATGCTCACTAGCCAACAGCACCTAACATGCGTCTGCATGTCTGTTCCCTACACCCATCCCTGCCTTCCAATGTACAAGACCACTGGTGATCTAATTCACTGGCCTAGATAGAACAGCTCTTGCAGACAACCAGCTGCCATGGAAGGCAGCCAAGAAATGCCAGCAGTGTGAGTCTGGGAACGCAAGCACCAGAGAAGCGACGTAACAATGGCACCCACCAGGGTTTTTCCTGTGATGTTCCCAGTAAATACTCCTTCCAGGTGATAGCTCTCCACTACTCATGAAGCACAGAAATGCAGTTTGCTCCACCTGAGCCTGACCTGAGGAGAACACCCTTTCCTTGCTTCCAACATGTGGTCTGATAACAGGGGAAATTACTCTTTACAGTTCCTCATAATTGCTTCCTTCAAATGATGACTATCATGAACATCTACTTCCTTCCTCTTAAATTCTGCAATCCTAATATTACTGCTAACATAGGTTCCTGCATTCAAGTACTCATTTTCTAGTGCAACTGCAATTGAGATCTACCAGAAATCAATGATCTACAGAACTCATTAAAGTCATGCTCCAAACTAATACATATTGCCTGCTTACAGAAAAGAATATAGGAAGCAAGAAGAGTTACACCAAAAAGGTGTCTATGATGTTAGAGATCTTGCTACTCCCCTCAGAGCTTGAGCAAGTCTAGCTGTCCTAGGCACTCCACTGGTGCTGCTGCCCTGCTGCTCCAGAGCCCTCCTGCATGCTTGATGAGACTTGCTGCTGAAGGCAGGGCAACAAAGCAAGAACAGCAGCAAAGTTTTGGAGATAGAAAGATGTCTTCAGCTTTACATCTCTTTTCTCATTTTCTTAGGTACTGCACTTGTACTAGCACCAATTAATGTATTAAGGAAGATAGGACCCAGTTAAATAATTGTCAGGCAAATAATTGCCAGGGTGAATTGATTATGAGATTAAAGAGGCTATGTTCAGTAACAAGCTGTGTACTGATGTAATAGCTATCTATTGTATAGAAGATCATGACAAATGTATATTTGGATAGGAGATCAAGGACAGACTTGTCTGAAACCAAATTAGAGAGAGATGCAGTATTGCTACTTAACAGGACAATGTTCACCTCTGCTTATTACAAACTCTGTGCAGAAATGAAAGGATAAGTCCACCAGCCCTTATGCCCTAACATTTACTGCCAGGCAACGTGAACTTCAAAATATAGCAACATACCTTTGACTTAGATACTTTTAAAGTGGAAAGCTCGAAGCAAAAAATCTATATGTACTTTTTAAAAATCTCATTGTTCAGTAACATGATCAAAGGCAGTACAAGTAACAAGATCTATTACATATAGCTAGGAATACTTTATGGATACTTAAAACATCTCTG
Source organism: Pavo muticus (assembly GCA_016647715.1). Lineage (NCBI taxonomy): Eukaryota > Metazoa > Chordata > Aves > Galliformes > Phasianidae > Pavo > Pavo muticus. The sequence continues at coordinate 404,687 of JACDJE010000040.1, forward strand.
AAGTATAATTTTGGCAACCTCAACGATGGAGGATGAAAAAAAGGCTCTTTAAAAAACTGTAAACCAATCAAACTGAATGAGTGTTTATTTTTCTCCCTTTGTACATTCGCTAGCACAATGAATGCACTTGTGACATGAGGGCAAAAAGGTGCCATGAGGAGCATGGCAAGAAACGGGAACAAAGCAGCTTGAAGGCTCTGCCACAAGTGCTACTTTGAGTGTTGAAAGAACTTATCTGTGTGTGCATTAGGGGAGGTACAGCAAGAACAGGCTGTGAAAAGCTAGACAGGGATTGTCTGGAATTGTTTAAATCTTTGTCTACAGCTTAACACACCTCATTCCACCAAGCTCAGTATTTCCCTTTACAGTATTTTCCAACTGTGAAGGTTTTTCTACCACCTGGCTTTGACTCGGACCCTACGATGACAAAAGAATCTCTGCTCTTCTGGAAAGCCCTCACCATTTAGAGCTGCTTAGCTCCTCCAACCCGTGATGAAGACGGGCTGTGCCCTCTCTCTCTTTGTAAAAGCCCAGTCCTGGTGTAGAAAGAGCATTCCTAGAGATGCTGCTGTTCTCCCCTGTGTTACTATAGCGCTGCCAGAAGGTCTCTGCAATGCAGAAACAATGCTGCAAAGATTATGTGTTTATTTTAAACTGTATTTTAGATCTTAGCTTCTTATCACTGCCCTTCACAGAATGCTCTTTATGCTTAAGAGTCAGAATCAGGTGGTAAAACCAGGCACGTATTTCATAACATATAAGTGGCTCTGAGTACATGAGCTCACTATAAAGTGGAATTGAAAAAGGAACGAAGACCTGGCTCAGCACAAAGATTTTGGTGAGCAGCCAACGTCCTCGCCAGGTGACCCAAAGACATGACAGAGCCAGCAGGGCCACGTGGGAAGGCAGATCAGTTAATGCTAAAATACACTGAAGCTGCTGCATGCATCTGCATCAAAATAAGCCTTACTTTAGCAACTAGAACAAAACAAATGGGCAAAGCAAATGGGAGAAATACTTGTAAAGAAATCGCTGTATACTAACTGTAATACAAAAAGATGCATACACTCAAAATGTAATACATTTTTTCTTGAAACTGAATACTATCCTTCTGCATGACCCCAAATACATACAAGTAACAAATACCAATTTCTCCAAATCAGTCAACTTTAAGCAAGCATCCTCACCTTCCCAAACCCAGAGTATGCTATTTTTAATAGCAAAAATAAAAAAAAATAAAATAAAATTTACATAAAACTAAGGACCTTCATAGCCAAGTCTGTATCATATTCTGTACAATTACTTGTAGTATATCTGGAAGCCCAGTGAGTTCATTTTCACTGAGATCTAGAGAAGAGAAACCTGAGCAGTCTATGGGAAAGCCTCACCTATGCTGCAGTTCTCAGCCTCTCTGCTCCAGGTGATATCAAGAAAACAAATTCCCCATAACTGAGAAAAGAGTCACGGGAGTTGCCAGCAAGAGCTAACTTAGTGCAGCTGGCTCCCATACCTCACTGCTCTCCCAGTGTTCAGGGCATTTCCAAGCCAACATAACAGCCATGGGAACATAATCAGCCCTAGCAATCTTTCCTTCTGGATCCAAAAAACATGCTCAGAGCAGTGTCTGAGAGTACAAAAGGTTATATCTGGCTCCCATACCTCCATCTCTGTTGCACCTTGGAAAAATGGTGTACCGAACCTCATGCTCTTGCTTCTTTTTAGGCTTAGAAGACAAGCACTTTTGGTTGGTTGGTTTTGTTTGTTTGTTTTTCCATACAAAATCTTTTATTTTCCAGTAAGGGGAATTCCAGAAAACAAATGTGTAAACAATAGTCTTTGTGACAGTCTACTACAACCCTATTTAATTATGGGTAAATGTTCTGTTATTAAAAGTTGATAAAGAAACTTATTCCATTCAGAAGAACACTGAGTTTGAAGAACAGAACCACAGGCTGCAAAATCTATAGACATATGGTTTTCATTTTTAAATTCTTCACCACATTTATGCCTGAGTGTAGAAGGATTGATCAGAGGAACGTTTTGTTCATGTTTTGTTTTCTGCTGTTGGAAGACACATTGCTCTTTGACAAACTCTTTGGAACCACTCACTTGCTGTATGGTCATCCCAGACCTAAACATTTGCTCACCAGCTTATAATGAGTATCTACCACTGAAAGTTGGATCGGTCATTTTTAGTGTGTAAATTAACATTACAAAAAAACTATGTTTTTACTTTTCTTACTTTCATTGGCACAGTTAATAGGCATGAATGATGCAGCTTAGTACAAGTTATCTTTCAAAATTATTCTAGATTTGCCTAATTTGTCCGATTCATAAAGAACTCCTATAGCAGCTTCAGATATTGAAGCACTGGGTTAATCAACTCAGCTAGAAGTGCCCTGGTTCAGGCAGCAGACTATAAATCTCATTATGCACAAAACAGGACAACCTAAACTAAACTAAACTAAAGCTTTGCTTTGGTGACATTTCTATTGAATGGTCATGTGGTTTTGACAACGATAGTTCCTTTCTTTCTTATTACTTATCCCTTTGACTCTCCAGTACTTCAGAGAGAAAGATGGCATGTTCAAAATATCCAAGTATCTCTCACTGTTGTTTTGATTGTTTTACTCAGGAAATAGATAATAGCTAACCAAGCAGATTAGAGTTTATTATGATGAAAACCAACTACTGTTTTGTTCCACTTGGAAAATTTCTAAAATAACATTTTGTCTACTCATGAAAAATATATATATATATTTTTTTAAACAAGTTAGGATCTATGTAGTTAAAACAAAACAAAAAACACAAACAATTACTTGACTTTTCAGTAGTCTTATATAAAGCTGTAAATTCTTTGCAAGGTCAAGAAAACTTGAAGCATACACCATCATCATTACTGATGCAGTTACCAACATCAGCATGGTGCAAACCAGTATTACTTGGGTACAAACAATCTATTCTTCAGGCTCAGCACATTACAATTCCAGATTTCACTATGTATATAAAAGTGGCAAAAGCAGATGCAAAATCAGATATGCTATCGACTCTTGCAGTTATCCATTCTTGGATGAGCAGATGCTTAGCATAAAGGACACATACTTATTCTTATCAGAGTGGTATGAACAGATGCCTTCTTAGTTTCTTGGACAATATTCATTGTAACAGATAAAAAGCAGTATTTTATGAATAGGTTTTATAGCGTTCTGGCTCTACACAAGTGTATCTATTTCTTATATTGAAAAGGAACCAGGATTTTGAAACTGTAATGAACAGAAAAGTGACACACACAGGAAGAAGATTTTTGAGATTATTTTTCAGCTACCCATTTTGTTTTTCTTAAGAGTAGTTATTTCCTGGTTTAGCAGAGTATGATCTGTGGGGATAGGAAAGAAATGCTTTTAGAATCAGGAAATGTTTGCTTCCTCTTGCTCTATAGAGATGTGAATAATCTCCATCATTGCCTAGAAACTGACTGGAAGTCAAGGAAAAGAAGGGCGCTGTTAGCATCCTACAGCTATTCTCATTGTATTTTGCAAAGGTTTTTCAATTAGTATGCTCTTATTTGCAAAACTTATTGATGACCTTAAAAGTATGACCCACTATACAATGCATACAATGCGCTTTCATTTAGCACAACAGAGGAAAATTGCTTTTTTAGTGCCTCTGCATATTTTAAACATTTAAGACATATTACAGCTGACACTAAAGCAGCATTCCCAATGTTTGTGGCAAAACAACAGATTTCCAACAACTCCCTGAAGAGATTTTTTCCTCCATCAATCTTAAATCATTAAAAAAAAAAAAAAAAAAAGAAGAAGAAGAAAAAAAAGTCTAGCACCAGGTTTACTTGGTTTTTTTTTTCTTCATTAGGTTAAGGATTTTGCAATATATAGAAAAAGATTTGATTGCTTTGCTTGGCAAGTTGAGCATATGAGTCAACAGTGCACCCAGGCAGGCAAGAAGGCTAACAGCACCATGGGGTGCATCAAGCATGGCACTGCCACCAGCCAACGGAAGGAGTGTCCCTCACAGGTCACACCTCACCTGTGCGCTGTTTGGGCATCACAGTACAGAAAGGACATAAAGCTATTGGAGAGTGCCACTGAGCTCTGCTCTCTGTGACAGAGACAGGGCCTGAGGGAACGGCATGGAGCTGTGTCAGGGGAGGGGCAGCAGGGGGTTAGGGAGAGGCTCCATGCCCCAGAGGGCAGTGGGCATAGAGCAGTTCCCCAGGGCAGTGGTCACAGCCATAAACTGCTGGAGTTCAAGAAGCATCTGAACAGCACTCTCAGCCATATGGTCTAACTTTTGGGTGGTCCTGTGTGGAGGCAGGAGTTGGACTCAGTGATCCTTACAGATCCCTTCCAACTCAAGTTATTCCATGATTCTATGAAAGACGGCTATTCTTTTGTACTGTGATGTCAAGATCATATTAAAAAACATCCACGAAACATCCCCCTCACATAGCTTTTAGAGTTACAACCGCTTGCAACTCCATCAGGCATTCCACTCCATCAGGTCTCGAGAAGAATTCAGCTGATGGCACTGTGTGAAAAGGGCATAAGAGCAGGAGAATGGAAATAATGAGACAACAAAAATCCTAAGTATAAAATCTTTACAGTAGCATGGTGGGTGGTGAAGGTTTGTTTGTTTGTTTGTTTGTTTGTTTGTTTTGTAATTTCAAAATTGAAAGCAAATGTAATTTCAAATGAAATGTAAATTAATGAAATGCAAATTTCAAAAATTAAAAACAAACATGGCAAATTCTGAAGGATTTACAAGCATCTGTTGCCTTAGTCACTTCACTAAAGATGTGAATACGGATATTTAGCAAAACTGTGATTAATAATCACCCACACTTTGGGCTGAGATTTATCAAGCCCTATCTTTATCGACCTATCTTTGCTCAGCTGCAGCATGATTTTGACTACTAAATACGTGGTATTTTCACTGCAGTTAGTGACACCCTGACTTCCCTCCCTTCACAGCAGTATGCCATCATTAGCCAGCATTTAGAGGAGGTCACTCATGCTAATCCCTTTTGAAAACTACACTCTTCCATTTTCATACAATCATTAAGTGAACCAAATACTATATACTTGTGATGTTCAACACAAAGGATAGCAGCAAGCTGTTCAACTTAATTTAGTCACTTCATCTTTAATTTTCATTTAATATTTCATAGGCTAGCGAGATCACAATGCTCAACTCGATGGCCAGGAGAAACTGCATGAATCTTACTAACGATACCCAGAGGCTGGACCCAAATTTGCTGACTTGTACACATCTGTTTGAGTTTGAACTGTTATCAGTGTCTGTACTAACAACACTAAAAGGAGGAAGAGGTTACATGCTGTGAAAAAAAATGAAATTTCAAGCAAGGATCTTAGACAACTGATCCCATTCAGTGTTTCTTACAGATGCTGCCCCTGCAGTAACCCAGCCTGACTTCTGACAAGCTGAGGTGATTTAGTGTAATCTCTGAGCCATCTGCTAGGCTGTCTATCAGCTCAGTAGCCTTGTTACTCCACAGTTTATAGGTTAAGCAGGATAAACAACCTATCAGAAACACAAACGGATTTGCCTCTTTGACACACTTTGAAGTGCAAATATTGTCTAAGTAACCATAGCTTTCTTTCTCCTAAACTGAAGAGAAAAAAAAACCACAGTAATGCATTAATTGAAGCACCTGTTCTTTAAGGAGAGGAAATTATGTTTGTCATCATCATTGCAGTTTGTGAAATCGACATTTAGCAGTAAATACTTTCTACCTTCTTTTTGCCTCCACACTTAGGAGCTTTTCCATTTATCTATGGTAGGACTTACATGCAAAATATTTTGAAATGCGTGAACTTCACAGGCTCACATTCAGCTTTCAAACATCTTTTTGCATAGATGGATGACACTAAAAACATTACTTCCTGCCAACATGCTACCGAGCTGAAAGATCAAATTACTGTAAGACAACTACAGCCATTTGTTTTTGTAAAAATAAAATATGGGGCACTGTTCCTCAAAGAGCATATTTTACAGTTGGATAGAATATGAAATGATGTGTGTAAATCATTATTAGATAGACTGGCTTAGAAACTAAACCAACGCTACACTACTTCTACTGCAGTACGTTGTGATGGATACGAAGTACTCTTACAGTGAAATTATAATAGACTGCTTTAGCATAAAACACCAAACAGGACTTTTAATACAAAAATGATTTGCTCAGTTATTCATCAGACTATCACAGACAAGTCCCAGGATTATCATAAACTAATTAACCCATGAAGACATTCATGCAGTAAATGATTGGTAAACAGTATATCAGCAGAAAAAACCAAGATGTCTGCCTCTTGTGTCCTGCCACACAAAGCAGCCTGCACTTCCCAGTCTGCAACATTCAGTCACCAGTTTAGTACAGCAAAGTTTGGAGAATCCTCATAAATAAATACATAAATAAAGACTTTGGAATTCTCAGTTAACCCACTTTTCAGCACTACACAGTCATTCTTACTGAAATAAAACACAGAATAATTGAAATTTTCTATGGCAGTTTGCAGCACTTTGCCTCTAAATCAGCTGACAAGGGAAGGGGTCACAGCTTCTTACAGCTACAAGACAGAACAAAGCTGTGCCATTTTAAGAAAGCAAATATTGGTGTCCTATCTTAACACTATGGAACAGACACAAGTATGTCTGCGTAGACAGCAAAAAAAAAGAAAAAAATAACCAAATTTTAAATAGACTCCCATCAAAAGCTGAAAAAAAAATATTATTTGAAAATAAATTACCATGGCTCATGTGGCTCACAGGAAGAATATAAAAAACACGAGAAAGCATAAAGTTCCACACAGCCATGAGAGCATGGAAGATTTCAGGGGTTTTTCAAAATCATAATTCATTTGCAAGCAAAATAATAAAGTTCTGAACAGGTTTAAATTACAAGTCCAGAATATTATTTCTACAGTCTGGCAATTCCTTTTATTCCCCCCCGCCGCCCCCCCTTTTTCTTTCTCATTACTGAAAAATGATCGCTAATCAAGACAATGATTTGGGAAGATGAGAAATTAAACTACAGATAAATGCTAATGCGTATTTATGAGCCAAGCTCATGGCAGCTCTGCAGGCTTGCATGTATTGATTTACCACTGCTAGCTGCTTTAATCTGAAAGTAAGGCTGTATTTCTACACCCAGGCATAAATCCTGGTAAATTCCAGCCTCACCAATTTTGCAGAGCCTACACTAACAGCTTGAAAGAATAAAACTAAGAAGACATAAGAGAGCAGTTCTTGTTATTCATAATTTATAACTCCTTTCTCTTGCCTGTGCTAAGCAGTACAGATCAGGTTTGGAGCATAAATTAGTCTCTAGACTGTGTACCTGAAGACTTTTTTTTTCCCCCTCTGTTTTAATTCCTCCTCCACCCAAGCAAGCCAAACTCACTCACTCCCAGAGGATAACACATCGTCCTTTATTTTGTTGGTTTGTTTGGTTTTTTTCCTAAGTGCATTACTTTTTCATGAGGAAGGGAATGGCAAAGGGAAAATAAAATTTATCATCACTTACCAATACTTTTTTTCCCTTTAGTCGGAACAGTATCAATCAAAAGGTGTTATTCTAGCTACAGTCCAAGGCAGTATTAGACTACCTGCTATCTAGATAGACAGATAGACACCTATTAATGCTACAAGCCTGTATATCTTCAGAAGATCACTCTTTAATTTATTCTTGCCTATTAATATCACATCTAGGAAAGGTCACTAAACAAATCTTATACCTTCCATGTAAATAAGCAATGCCCCAAAGAATATGTAGGCCTAGACTTTAAAGCCATGCAACTGGGGACCGCCAAAGCACAAGGGCACTTTCAGTCACATTTCATTTCCTACGCACTGACCAACTCATGAGCTCCAAACAACGAAAAACTTCCTCATGTATTATACAAATTACATATATATACACATATAAGTGCGTAGTATATATATGTACACCCACAGTGCTTGTTGTTGCATTAATCTTGCAGGGAAGATGCTTGGTCACTGGAATAATGCCCATCATTAGTATTTTTATTTTTATTTTAAATATGTCCTGTTTTTGTAGTACTAACAGCACAAACCAAGCTGCTGGATTAAAATACCTTCTAGACAAAGATATCTATTTGTTCGTGACTGCATCTTGCACTGATTTATCACCCAATCTTTGGAAGTGCTGACCGCCCCTCTCCTTTCTGGAAGGCAGAAGAGGGAAAAAAACAAAACACTTCAATACATTCAAGTAACTTCTAGGCCCACTGAACTGCATTTGAACAGTGCTTCTTTTATGGAATACTCATAATAACATCCTGCTTTCAACAGCTATTCAATACTGGAATTAACACCTAATTATGAAGCAACTGTAAAATTAATATTAGAATCTGATCTCCGTTAATTTCTGGTAAGTTTATGTCAGTCATGCTAAAATGACACTAAATGGACAAATAATTCAAAATCACTACTAGACCTTTCCAGAGGCCTTGCCCCCTTAATAGCACAGCAGGTAGGTTTGATCCCTATTTGAATATGTTTCTCTACTCTCCAGTCCCAACTGTGCTGAATAGCAAATATCTCCATTTCAATAGGGAAAATGGCTGGACTAAAGTAGCTTCCTCTGGGGGTCAAAATACTTCAGAAGGGCATTTAAGTGTACATTATTGAGCGGAAACATCAGCTCACATATTATTGATTATAGCTGCATGGCTCTGTTGAAAAGATGTCTGCAGTAGTATTACGTGCTGAGACAGAGACACAAGAGTGTTGTGCGTTAAGAAAATACTATCCGTCTGTTGCCAAATTTGAGATACATGAGCAATCACACGCATTAACACAAAATCTAACATGCAACCTTTGCAGCTGATGCATCAGGTCACATTCAGTGACACTTCCTCAGTTTCACACTGCTTCAGATAGACAGTCTTTGGAATGTTGATTGAAGCAAGCAGGAGGCAGAGCTTGATTTCTGCAGTTTTGCAAAGAAAATGTAATAGATACTTATCTGGAAATTTGCTTTTGGCAGCTTAAAAATACCATTTTCTTTAACAACACAATTAACCTGTTCTGATCCCATCACTGTAATAGCTAGCCAAGTACAACCGAAGTCTTCTAGAACAGCCACACATTCAGCCTACTCTTACTTGCAAGCTGCAGGCAGACGTACAGACACAGTACACTCTGCATTACCAGATCATCATGTAGAATATGCCTGAGCTGGCTGAAATGAATGTGATCCCCCAGACTCTTGTCTCTAGTGATTATTTTATTTTATTTTATTTTTCATTTAATGACTATGTCAGACACCACCATGGAAGGGTAAGTCAAATGTCCCGCTTCAGCCAGTATGCACTAGGGAGTTCTTGGACTGATCGGCTGGGGTTTCACAGTGAGGAGACAGACAAGGGAGGTTAAAGTTTGCTGGGTAGGGAGAACTCAGCCCACAGGTAGCTGTGCATGGGGGACTCCACACTGGGGCTGGACTGGACTTGGAGGAAACTGCTATCGTGCAGTTGGCTGTACCAATTGCAAGCTTGGATAGCAGAGTAAGATTCAGTGTTGCTTAAAAGGAACAGGCAGGGCAATTTCACAAACCCAGAACACCAAAAAAACACATTCTGATACAGAGCCAGGAAAAATCACCCAGCCAGTGCACTAGCACAAGCTAATGGACAGGCCCAAAGTCAGCATAACTCTGTATGATGCACATCACGACAACTTTCTAACACAGGACATCAAGGTAGTTCATATGGCATGGCCACAGTGCTTCTGGGCTTGGCCAACCCATACAGATCCTTTTTCTTTTATATTTTGAGAGGATGAGCTGACCTTTCCTTTGCCTGTAGAGGAGAATGAACAGTCTTCTTATTGGAAGTGATAAAGTGCTATACAAACATATAACCTCTACTTGAAGATGGATCTCAGTGATTATACTTCAGATTCTAAAATAGCTCATTCACTAATTTCCTAATCAATTTATCTAAACAAGATGTTTAAATCAATCCAAATAGAAATCTTATATTAGTTTTGATGAAAACCACTCAAAAGCAGGAAAAAGTAGCAGATACATCTCATTCCCAGAAAGGACTGAGAATGCTAAGAGGCGACGGCTGTATCCAGCACCACAAATCCGCCCATTAGTAAAGAGTTAAAGAGTATCTAGGTCAGTTTACAGCCTTTCCTGCACACCCTGGGCTGGCTGCGTATCGGAAATGCTGTGTGGGAAGGCCAGGGAGATGAACTCACAGACCCAGAGTGACTCAGCGGAGAGAAATTTAATGATACTTTGTTTCTCTTCAATTATCTTTGGGATTAAAAGAATCCACGCCCTCAACATGAAACCAAATCAGCGCGAAAGGAAGAAACTACAAATTCACACATCTTTGAGTCAACAGGGAGGTTTTTTGGAAGCAAATTAATTATTACTAGGAAAGGACCGAGACCCTGCTTGTAACATGCTACACAGTGTATGTGGTACTGTATGTCAGGGAACTGCCTGCCAAAAAAGCAGGAGAGCCAAACGCTGACCTCCGAAACGGGAAAGCAACTCGAGAGAAACAGCCTGACATTTCCTCATCCCTGCAGAATCTGTGCTCAGGAGTTATGCACTGTCTCTGGCACAGTCATGGGCAGAAGACAACTACAAGGTCCTGAGGAAGGCAGAAGACTCAAACACAAATCCAGCTAAATCCCTGAGGAACAGTTAACGTTCCAGCAAATTCTGTCATGCTGAACAAAATGGAGGTCTGGAAAAGACACCAGTGAACAGAAAAAACATTGCCCTCAGAAGTATCCCTTCTGGATTACAAGGCAAAATTACAACAATTCACTCTTTCCACTGCACTTGAAGATGCTTTCCTCCCCCTCCCTTCACTTAGGGAATGACAAAGAAGGCAGGCCAACTACCGCGAAATGGAGAACAAGGCTACAATGCCCTCAGGGCACTGAGATGTCTTCTGTCACAGTAACTCATTAATTTTCACCCAGAGAAACAGAGACTAATTTCTCCTTCTTCATGCCAAAAATAAATAAATAAATAAATAAAAAAATAACTAGGTTTTCTGTGGTGAGATCTCATATTTAAACAGCAGAGGACCCCTTTTTCAGAAGCGCTTTTCCAGTATTTTTCAAAGTACACCTCAGGTCAGCTTTAAAAAATTAAGCATTTTGGTTCACTACAATATATTTTGATATATTCTGTTTTACTTCTAATAAAACTACCTCATGGGATTAAAAAAAAAATAAGGAAATTAACATTACTTTCAAAACCTATAGTGGTCAGCAACCAGATACCCTGTAAAGTAGCATCTTGCTTCGGTTTCACATGCAATCATGGATTTCAAATAGATTAAGGGGGATTTGGACCCAAATGAGTTCAAGCGGAGGATTCTGACTTGAAAATACAGACATTATCACTCAATCAGTAAATTTTAAGTAGCATCTTCAATACAAAAGACCAAAAATACATCAAAATGAAGCAGTAGTCTGATGTTCCATGCTGATTTAGATCAATGGAGTCTGCTTCGCATCTTTGCTTCGATATGAAATTTAGTGACTAAATGGAAACTTAAGAGGAGAAAAACAGAATTTTTCCATTCTATCAAAAAAAGAATCAGACTCAAAAACCTTCCCTACTCTGGATATCTACCCAAGAATATCTTAACAATTTGGGCCTACAATCTACCAAAACCTACAAACTTGTTGCATCTTATCAATTCTACCTAATTCAGTTGTCCAGAACAGTAAGCTTGTGCTCCTTAGGCCACTACAGCAATCTCAGCTCAAGTGGTAGATGGGAGAGTTCATCAGCGACAGATAGAGCCGACCCCTCTCCTGAGGCAGCCAGTTTTCCAAAATATTTCATAATATTTGTAAAACCATATAATTCAGAGCAAGTCTCCTACACTTCAAAGAGAATTAAGAAATATTTAACTGCATAAGCAATTAATGAAACGAGTGGAAAAGCCTTTATAATTTCTCACGGAACAAAGTAACATGCAATTCACTTGGGAAGAAACAGAAGGGGACAGATGACTGAGTATTTTTATAATGTCATAGCTCTGAATACTTGGAAGATGTTCAAAAAGAATTGATCCTCATTTGCATAGTAAAGAGTACGTTCCTGCTGTGTCCATGGTATGACGATAAATAGCTTCCAAAGGCAGTCACGGCTAACGGCATCTCTCATACTACGTACCTCTGTACTGCAGCACGAAAACCCTGTAAGCTGTGACTGCGACCTGGAAAAAGGAACAGGGATGAATACTTTCCCTCTCAGTATTTGAGATCTTCAAAATACAGCAAATAAACCTTCGGCAGCAAATAAAAAAGCCTTAATAATAAAGTTCAGACAAAGCCTACTACCATTCTGCAACACAGCAAAACCAGGCATCAAGCATGGAGTGTTGAATATGAAATGTCTGAGAAATAAAATGCAGGCAATTTACAAACCCTCCTTTTCAGATCTACAAACAACAACATGGAGATGGAAACAGACGATGCCCCGTCAATTCCTCAGGATACCCCACCAGGCTGATGCCCACACGCCTGGCAGGGAAAGTCTCTTCTCTCCAGCAAGCAGCTCTTCCATTGCTCAGCCATGTTATTCAAGGGAGGTTCCTGCTCTGTGGTACTGTACAGCTACAGGTCAAAAGAAAATGGGAAAAAAAAGAACAAGCCGGAGAGCACAGAGTTTATCTGGCACATTGCAATTGCGTAGCTGAAAAGCTCAGCTTTCTGCTGTCAAACAAATACTAAGTCCAAGCTATGGAGTGCTAAGTGGTTTTAAATCCTAGTACTGGCAGTGGGAGCTGTGGGCTCTTGCAGGTGCCTGGTGCTTTCTAGGATTTCATCTTTGTGAGCACACTGCAGATAAACAAAAATTAAGCTCACCATTGTCTTGGAGACATATGTGAGCTTTTTGTTCTCCATGAAGTTCGTTAACACAAAACGAAAGAAGCGAGAAACACCAATTCTTTGCCAATTTCATATACAAGATAAATAAATAAACAATAAATAAATAGAACTGTGTACTGAAGTGCAAGATTCTGCTGGTTTCCAGACTCCAAAAGCTCTTAAGTTCCCGTATCAGCAGCATCCTCAAAGCCAGAAGTGGCTTGGCTCTTCTAAGGTTTAGGTCATTTTACTTCTGACATCTAGGGTTTGCAAATAAAATATTTCAGATTTCTCCAGTATTCTATTCTTTGTATGGAGCAAGGTCTTATATCTTCTGTTACCAGAACACTTATTTCACTACTGCATTCACTCAGGCACTACAGAAAAAAAATTCTTATTAACGCTCCAGAACAACTGCTTATGTTCCGATGGACTTCCCAAAGCTTGTTAGTGACTGCATCTGAAGCAAAAAGCAGCCCTGGGATTTGAAATACTGATCACATGTAAGGTATAAGTGAACCACGTTCTCCTAGTCAGAAACAGCGACCCATTACTCTGTCTTTTAAAGACAGTGTGTGCTACTGCATTGCTGCACAGAATACAGAGAAAAACAAACACAGAATTTCGGGCTTATTTTTTCTATGACAATAGTGGAAATTATAAATCAATATCTGAATTAATCAAGTAATGTAACTATTATGTTAATAACCAAATCATTAAGTGAAGTAAGGCACGACTTTTATCTTGGGGGATTTCTCTTGGGGCAGCAAAGCAACAGATTTCAAAGTTTGTCTCTTCTGGAAAAAAAAAAGATTTAAAGTGAGTGAGAGAAGAAATGGAAATTGAAGGGTAGAACAGCAGTATTGAGCACACTTTGCTTGAAATTGGTTCTGTTAATGATTAACTCGGCCCACACAGGTTACTTCAAGTGGAATATTTGTACTAGGAGCAGTGTCAAAACAGACCCCAAATCAAAGTCTTCTCTTTGTGTGTTCTCACTGGTGCCTCTTCCTCCATTTCCATGTATCATAACATTATCAAGATCCAAATTAAAATTTGACTCTTTTCCCAGATTCTGCACATCTCTCTGCAAAGATTACACACCTAACAGATGAAATGTTAATTCTTCTCCCAGCCCTTTAAGAATTTCATTTTCCAGTTTGAGCCTTGGGGAAGGCACCGCTCAAACTGAACTGGGGCAGCGGGCGTTTGCTGGATGTGAAAACAAGGACAGAATTTTAGAAGTTGTGGGAAACCAATTGAGGATCTGGGTCTGACATTTTGGTATGTTTGTTCATCTTCATTGGATTGTTTATTTTCAGGGTAAACACTGATCTCCTCAGTTAAAAATCCATTTTGTTGGATGTAGCAGATCTGAACTGACTTGTTTACCTACATTCACTACTGTTTTCATTCCGTAGGTAAAATACAGATGTTTACTATCTGCATTTCATGCAGTCAGAGTGTTACTTTTTGGACCCTAAATGCAGCTTGGCACCAATGTGAGGGGAAAAACAGTTGAAAGGTTACCAAAAAAAAGGCTGGTCTTATAATGTGTCAGCCTCAGCTGGCTCATTTTTTCCTTTCAAGGAGTTAACATTACGTAATTCAGAGCTCAGCAGAAGGAACCTTTAGCAAGCAGCCAGACTTCATGAGATTTCTAAGTTATATGAAGCCGCATGAGATACGAAACATCAGGAACGAGAACCGGTTTGCAAATACAGACTGTGCTTTCAGCTCTCGTTGCTATTCCAAGGAAAAGGAAAGTTCCATGTCAGCATGCTGGAGCAGAACAAACCCAGGCTCTAGGCTGAGAGAGACTCCTGTCTCAGTCATTAGTGAGAGACAGTGTTTGGCATCTACCTGATAGGACCCACTAAAGAACGTACTAGTGCTTGTTAACACTTCCAGTCGTCCACCGAAATTAAGCACCCCCCCTTGGAAACATTCTTGAATACTGGTTATTCTGATGAACAACTGCGGTGCTATCACCTCCCATCTGAGACGGGCCCCTGCCACAGGGGGGAACTGGGACTGGGACCCTGATCAAAGGCATTCCAGCAGCTGCCACAGAGCTTTTTTTTCCTGCGGCTCTGTGATAGTGAACAAGGGTTGCATCTCTGTAGAACAAATACCTGCAGACTTGCGAATGCTTACACATTTTACAGGCCCTATGCTACCAAATCAGCTTTTTGTTTCGCAGCTAGAGATCTTCCACGGTGGTAACTTCTGCAGATCTGTTTTCCTAGCGTTCCGTTTACAAGCAGCTGTGGCTGAAGCATTCCTTCCCCTCCCCTCGCCCCCACTTCCTAGAGGAAATTCCATGGGATCACCTCCTCTCTGGCCCCACACTGCAACCAAGCTCTCAGCTCCGGGGGGAGATGGGCTTGTGCAATCGCTGGGTCCCTGCCTGTGTGTCTGGAGGGTGGCTCTGTGCACTCAGAGCCACTCCCTGCATTTAGGGGGTGCAGAGGGGAACAGCTGCTCACTGCTAAGCTATTGCCACTGCATGCAATGCTGAGTTAGAAAAACATTAATCTTTGCTTAAACTTCAAGTTTGATCATAAAAAGTGAAGAGAAAACTAATGCTAACCCATTTCTTTAGAATTCAAGAGATCTCAAGAGATTTTCTGCATCCAGAAGGTAGGACTTCGAAAGATAACTTGTTTTTATCCCTCAATCCCTCGCAAATTAGATTACTCATGATGATAATCTAGAAGAAGGTATTATTGTTCTGAAAATAAATAAATAAATAAAAAATAGCCCACCCTGGAACTCCTTGGAGAAGATTTCAGCATGGGTTTCATGTCATCGTGAATACAAAGCTGGCTGATTTTTATTTCTGTCTCATTAAAGGGCAAATTCAGGGGAAGACAGAAAGAGAGATTCTTTGCATCAAGCCAGCCTAGTTGCTTTGTAACATGACTGCTGAAGGCAATTGCTGAAAAATGGAGGAAATCACTACTGCCACCCACCATTACCTCTGCAGCCAGGCACAGCTCCCACAGCACAGCGTGCCAATGCCTCGCTCCTAGCTGTAGAAGTCAGGCCAAGACAGCACTGAGCTCTGCAGCCTCTACATCACAACCAGCAGGTGAAGGAGGCAAAACCAGTGCTATTTCATCTCTGCAACAGGAAGGGGATACTTCCTTTTGACACCAACCTATTAAAAGCTCATCAGCTGAGCATCTGCACCCACGCGGCAGATGGCAGCGTCACAGAGCTCCTGCCCTGCTGAGGCTGGGCAATGCACCTCTGCCATCCCCCACAGTAGGACTGCTCCAAAGAGCAAAACTAGTTGGAAAATTACAATTCAAGGAATTCTGCTGCAGACTGCACATACTGAGCAAAGCCCAAATCATGTCACAGTCCTTGAAGAAGGAGTAAAGCAAATGACGACGCTTTTAGCGCACAGCTCAGAGCCAAACGTTTACAGATCATGTGCTGCTGAGTTGCTGAAGAATTCACCCCCTCCTACAACCAAAAGATATTCTGTGAACTGGGTGTTATTTATTCAGAATGCTTGCAATAATACTACTTAAAACATTAAAGCATCCATAAGGCTGTAAAGGAACTCATTTGCAGGGGACTTCCTTTCACTCAAAAAAAGTAAGAACAACAGATGGGCTCCTCTTCCAGTATAAGTGGTGCTAAAACTGATCTCCGAAGGAACTGTATCAGGGACAGAGGTATCACAACTATATATGACATGAAATATTATTTCACATACCTATGAACGCAATAATTCACTGCACCTGACAGACAACTCATGAAAGAAAAATGCAAGGAAAAAAAATGGAGTAGAGGAGAAACGAACTAAGTGAAAACACTTTAAGAAATTGAGAGGTTGGGTTTGAAATCTTAAGTCAGCTTCCCCTGCCCTGCACCACCTCTCTAAAGGAGTCATAATCATGTGCTGCAGACCTCTCAGACTGAATGGAGCAGCAGCAACCTGCCAAGATCTCTCCCTTAAAGGAATTAAACACACAAGATGGTTGGATTGCTTCCTAAAGCCCAGACCCATCTGATTTCTAATGAGATACGCTGAGTAAAATTAGTAGATTTCTTGCTCTTAACGGACTGCAGTGATGACAGCTCCCAGCTACAGCAGATATTGAGCTCCAGTTCACAACTTCTCAGCACTGAACATGTTTGAAGGAGATGTGAAATGGCAGCACAGGGAGAGGTCACAATTACATGAGAAGCATGGAATGTAGAAACGTTAATACACTAATGGCTGTCACAGGACTTGACCAAAAATATTTTATTAAGAAAAAGGAATTGAAGCAATTCTTAGAAGCTCTTGCCCCCAAACAGGAAAACATTGGAGTATGCAACTATTTAAAAAAATAAAGTTCCCATGCTGTGGAAACACTACTGGACAGCACATGTGACTCAAATGCTTCAAAAGGGCCATCAGCCTGCCATTTGTTTTACTTGTGCCCATGTTCATTATGTTTGAATATATAGGAAAGAGTCCTTAAATGCTCTCTCAGCTAGATGTATGATCTCCCAATGCGCACAAAGCGAAGGCAGCCACCACAAGGATCTGGTTTTACATTCCGACTGCCTAGGCACAGACCAATGTTCTGTCGTGGTAATTGTATCCCTAACTTTGTTACCTTAAAGCAGCTGCTTTCCTAATTGTAATCCAATTAAACATCTACATTATAATCATCCAGCAATAATTTAAGGGAGAAGGCCTAAGTGAAACTGTCCAGAGCAAAAACAGATTTCAAAAATATATACAGATGACAAACAGCTCAATAGAAGCAACAGAAAACAAACAAATAGCCTGGAAGGGAGCAGCCCAGAGGCTGGGCCAGTTCAGTGATTTACAATGAACTGAACAGGTGGAACCTGGGCTGAAACTCAGAGCTTGGGACTGGGGGTTGTCAGAAGGAGGAAGGCATGCTGCATCATCTGATGTAACCATACGAATGGCACAAAAGGAGGTCTCTGAAGACACGAAGCACTACCGAGATGTCATGCTGCAGGCTGATAAGTAAATCATAAGCAAGAAAGTGGAAAGCCCCCATAGCTTTGGAACCATGTGGCTTGGGCATAGAGGTCATACACAGCAAAGCAAACTGCTTGGAGTCTGGAAAGCACCTAGAAAACATGCCAGGGCCAGCTACAGGTTCCTGGGTAGGTCTCCTAAGACCCAGTCACTAAAGTCCCTAATCACATAAGCAGTCTCAATGACTTCACTCAAGTAAACTGAATGAATTTTCTCTCTTTTTCTCTCTTTTTTTTTTTTTTTTTTTTTTTTTTACAGATCCAGATAATAAATAAGCTACAAGAAGTGACTGTCCCATAGTCAATGAGTATGAACATACAAGCAAAGCCTAAATAATGAATTTATAATAAAAAAATTTAGACAGCAGCTGGCCAGGGTGCATCACACAGGTACTGCCCACTGCCCCATGGCAAGGGAGCACTGCTCTGGCAACCCTGTGAAAGCAGTGGGGCATGGCAGGACTCACTCAGCACAGACCCTGTCATTTGGGAAAAGAAACTGCACTGCAGAGTTGGGTGGGGAGAGGGGAGCAGAGCAAGTGGCTGCCGAAACCGCTCTGCACCCACGGCCACTGCTCAAGTTGGGCAGCTTCCTGTAGGCTTCCCCCGCAGGCTGCTACTCCCATCTCTCCTTCCTCTGCTCTCATCCTATTCAGCCAATCTTTCCCATGCAGCCTCCCACAGAGGAGATGCATCTGTGGGCCGCTTGCTTTGCCTGTCCTCACGTTGCCAATGGTGAGCACCCACAGATGGGGTGACTCAGGCATTGTCCCCTCATAATCAGGGCTGTTGTGACATTCCTGCAGCAAACACAACACCTATCTTATTCTGCTCCTGGCATGACTGCTATGAAGAAATGTGTTTTCCCCATGCAGAACAGGAGCAGCAGGCTTGAGACTGAATGCACTATTCAGAAACGTGGCAGCTTCATTGCCCACACAAAGCAGTAATGCTGCCTGGAGACAGCTGCACTCTCAGGTAAGCCTCCGCTGCAACATAACAGCATGCTCTTGGAGTCTTAGAAAAGAGGAGAAAGCTTCACCTTACAGCACCAAAAAGAACCACACAGGTGAAAGTGGCAAACAGACCTGCAGGTAGGCCTCAGCAATGTGCCACTCTGCGCTTTGTTAACTGCAACCGTAGACACTGCACAGCTGCGCTACAACGGGAAAGCAGGCCCAACGCTTCTCTAATTTGATAAGAGGTTTCTCTAGTGATTCACCAAAAATAATTACCCCAAATACAAACATGGCCAAAATTAGCACTGCTAACTGTAGTGGGCAGGAACTACAGCAAACATATTGACTCAAGGAAATCAGAGTCTCTGTGTGGCCAGACTCACATACACAAGAACTCTGCAGATTTGTCTACATTGTATTCCAGGTGATTTTATTGAAAGTCTGCAATAATCATCACTGAAAATAACTTTTCAGTGCAGTGCATGATACAAGTCCATGATGATGAGAGGGAAAATCTGTGCAGATCTGGCATTTGTAGTGACAATGACGTTCTTCAACCATTATTTCCTCAGCCCACAGGTGTTTTTCCATCTTGTTTGACAACAAGACAGAAAGCAAAGCCAGGGAATTTTTTCTGTACATCCACCGACAGCTGCTGCAGCCAGCCAGCCAGCTCTGCTGTACACAGAGCAGTTCCAACCACCCCCCACAGTTAGCTCAGCACCAAAGTGGGTGCTCTCCTAGGGCACCGTAATCCCAACCATACGGAGAAAACAAGCTAAAATTACCCTACAGCCTCCCTGTAAAACCTTAGGCATTTGAAAAGAGGTAAAGAATGTTTCAGAGATCTGGAGTAAACAGCAGTTTCTTCATTGAACTGTCTCCACAGTTTATATTCTCCATTTATTTTGTACTACCTCAGTTTAAGCAATGAAAGCGAGCGATCAGTTCCGCTTTCTCACTGTTATCTGACAGTTCAATAATTTATATTTTTTCAGAGACATTGCACAGGAACGCACAAAACTAAACTGAAAATGTTGTTTAACAAACAAAAAGTAAATTAATGCACTTCACAAATATTCCTCAAGTAATTATTAATTTTAAAAACATCAACCTTTTCCTTTCCTTTATATGAATAACTTGGTATTGATTTAAAAAAGAAAAAAAAAGTGCATAATTTGTAAATAATAGAATCTATTTCCAACACCACAGAACATATCTGCATCTCTCTTCAATGATATGCATAGAAAAGATTACTTCATAAAGTTTTCAAAAATTATAAGCATCTGAAGAAGAAAGGTTATTCCGGTGAGGCTGCTGGATAGTACCAGGTGCACTTTCAGGAATCGCTCTTTTTTAGGTTTGTAGGAAGGAACAATTTTGCATCTGAAACTTCCCATAGTCTAAAAAAGCAGTGAGTTTCTGTGAAGAGAGAGTGAGTCACTTCTGTCTTACTGAAACATCCATCCAGTTGTTAAGGGGCTCTGCTGGCAGAGGAGTGCCAGGCTCTTAATAGATTACCCAGATTTTTGAGAGATGCTCCAAGCCTAAATTGTTGGGATATCTCATTTGGTTCCTCACCAGAAATGGAGGATGTTGCTTCCTTTCCTCCCAAGTCAGATGTTTATCCGAAAAGCATCTCATAGGAAGAAAAGCAATGACCTTCAGAGTGCTTAAATTCACTTCAGAATTCATTTTGTAACAGTGACATCTCCTAGATGCCTTCAAAGAGAGATTCAGGAGTAACCACCACACAACAGTAGTTACTGAGCACCTCCAGTGCCAAATAACCTCCTAACTTTGCCCTAGCCTGCGTGCACAAACCAAAGCTTTTTCAACATTTCAAGAGATGAAAATTGGGAGGGGAAAATCCACTTCTGTTAAAAAACAAACAAACAAAAAAGCAGACAAACAAAAACATTTGTAACAAACTAAAATTCAAGTGACGAGGCCATCATCACATGGGAAGCTGTAAAATTGTATGCTTTATCAACAAATCCTTTCAAAGTCAGATAAGTTATGGATAATATGGATTGCATTTACTGTCCGCAAAATGACCAAATGGAAATATTAAGACACAACAGCAAGTTGTCTTTATTACTAGGATTACTGATGTAACCACTACCCTGAAAGGCCAAGTTTTGTTGGAAAAAAAAAAAAAAAAAATGTTCTCCATAAATTATATGACAGATTTTTTGCAATGTTAAAGACCAAATGCTTCTTGTGTAAGCTGGGATCCAAGACTTGCAGGTTTCCCTGGCTATTTTGCTAACTTGCTTTGTGATCTTAGGCAGATGCTTTTACATATCATAGTTCCTTATCTGCTACACAGAAAACAGTATTGCTCAGTTTCAGACAGTGGCGTTATATACAAATCCCAGTGATTCTTCATTCATTCAGAATGGACCTGGATGTTTACTTAAAGGTAGCACTGTGCAAATATTGATTTCAAAACGATCCAGAAAGTGCACTACGCATTTCAGAATTGCTAAGTGCTCTAAAAAGTCAGTAAAACATTTAAGATGGATTTAAACAGTATATACACAACATAACTGTACACAGTCTCTAGACATCTGGCCCATATTTAAAAGTAACTGAAAGGCAGGTGCTGCTGTAAAGATGAAGAAACAAACCCAAAATCTCACACGAGCAAAAATCTCACGTTAACAACATTGCCTAAAAACCTCCTGCTAAGCCAAGTCTCCCTGGATCTCCAGGCACCAGAAAGTATTCTCATCCAGATCCACTTTTTAAAATCATAAATGTACTTGTACAGTAACATACAGCCAATGTAAATTAGTCTGAAACTAGGATAAGCTTTCAAACACACATTATAATTTACAGTGATACGAACAATTGCTTGAGAAGTTTATAACAACAGATCATGTTAGCAGTGAACAGAGGAGAACTTCTATTGCAAGCTCTTAATAGTAGGTTTCATGCTCAGGTGTTAATTTTCTTTTATCTGTCATATCAAAGCATCAGGCAGCAGTTTGGGTGACCACAACTTTTGCTCAAGCAATAGACTGCTTCTGTTCACCATCACACTTAAACATCCTTTGCTTCTCCAAACTGCCAAAACCACTTTTTTCCTACTAACTTCCATGGAAGCTGAAACTTGCCATCATTCTACAGGATGTGGAGTTTTATTAACAAAAATAATAATAAATCATTTTTTCTCCCCTTATAATCCAAACGCTCATTTAGCATACCTACAACAAACTTATAAGGCATGATTTTGTAATCCATATTTAAGAACAGTACTTACGGTTGGCATAATTTTACCAGGTCCTGATCAGTGGTGTTTGGAGGCAGTGCTCTGATGTAAAGGTTTGTTTTACTTAATTGATCCCATCCTGAGTTGCTGCTGCTACTACTGTTGTTATTACTGCTGGTGGTGCTGGGACTAGGAGGAGCCATTGGGTGGGCTGGTACAATGGACTGCTGCAAAGGAAAAAGGGCGTTAGAGTGAACTGCAGAGAGCAATCTCAGCATGCACATTATCTCAGCCTACAGCAGCCTGGTCGCCATTCGGAGCACTGTGCTGCAGCTGCAGTAGTCACTCCTGGATTCTAAACCTGCTTTCACACCGGGTTTGGAACAGGATCTGTGGGCACGTCCGACATACCCAGCTCTCAGCTGAAGCATGCTCAGTGCACAACACAGATTTAAGTTACATATAAGCTCTGCAGAATGTTGCTCATAGGATTTTATCTTTGTTGTGGCATCTGATGTGAAAATGAAGAGAGGCTGTTCTAACAGGTACATACTAAGTTTATTTCCTTCAGTCTGTTCCACATCGTAAAGGGTTATTGTGGTAGATGTGAAGATTATGGTATTTCCTTCATCTATTCAGAAATATAAAAACAATGAGAAACCTCTTTTGTCCCTCTGCTGCCTTTTAGTACTTCACGTGACGCAATTTTATTTATTTTAAGATAGAGAGAGAGCACAGACAGCTTAAAGTGTAGACTTTCATTGTGTGCCTCTGCGGAATTCCTGCCGTTGATCTCAGTATTTGTGAGTTATTTCAAGAATCTCAAGAAAAAGACCATATAATTGCAAACAAGCAAAGTTTCAGAAGGAGATAAGCACATAAACACTTCACATAGCTCTCAGGATATCTAATGTACTTGTTCTTAAAATCAGACCCCAGTGGAACTTAAAAATGCCCACATGGAAATATGCAGTAGAGCGGTCTTCATCCTTTCCTTAAGCAACAGTATGGAGGTCATGGTACAAAAACTACTAAAACCAGGTGTACGGGGTTGTAAGAGAGAAATACTGGAACATTAGTGCTCAGGCTGCAGGTAAGTCTCATACACAAGGTCTTCACTGACAAAAAGAATCCACCACATGCAGCCCTTCCTGCAAAAGTCTGATCCTCCACAGCTCAGAAAGCTCAGAGCAAAGAACCTCCTTACAATCTGCAGAGGTAATGCAGAGGGGGAAAAAAGAAAAAAATAATTAAAAAAAGAGGAATATAAATTGAAACACAAGTGTGTAAGTGTAGACTCCTTTGTTCCTGCCCATGTGCCGCCCTCCTCTGTGGAGTAGCACAAGCACTTGTGTGGCCATACCCCGAACTGAAGAATTATCACCGTGCTCTGGCTGACCACAGCAGGTAGGTGCAGCTCAGCCTGCCCCAGGCAGGGAGCCGTGCATGCACACAGGAGGGGCTGCAGCTCGCCTCGGTTCCAAGGCTCAGGGAACTACAGCCTCAGCACACGAAAGTGAAACCATCTGGGAAATAACCTTGGGAAATCAGAATGAAATTGGGAGTGGAAGCAAAGCAGAGAAGCCTTCGATCAGATACTTCAGGTGAATTACGTGTTTCTTATTCATATTTCCCTGGGAAGGTTTTGAAATCTTATAATTCAGTGTATTGCAAAGCTTATTACGCAGCAATGATAGCCTGGAACAGCAAACTGCAATACACACTCAATGCAAAATCAACATTGATATGGAGAAATGATGTTGTTGCCTAATGGAACTGAGCTAAAAATGAAGAAAAAGAATGAAGTACATTCACAATCATTTAAAATCCCAAAACTGATCACCAGCATTCCATTGCCACTGAGCTGTTTTGTGTGGTTCATGCTTTTGTTGCTGCTTTGTGGTGGGTTTTTTGTTGTGTTTTTTTTTTTTTTAACCAAGGGTTTTATTAGCAACAACAACTCCCTTTCAAAAGATTTACACTGCAAGCTGAAAAGCTGATACGGAATTTCTTCCAGGCTTGATTTAAAATGGGAAAAAGATAAAACCCCAGNAACCAAGGGTTTTAGGAACAACAACAACTCTCTTTCAAAAGATTTACACTGCAAGCTGAAAAGCTGATACGGAATTTCTTCCAGGCTTGATTTAAAATGGGAAAAAGATAAAACCCTCCCTCCAAGTTTGTAATGGAAACATTGACGGATACTAACTACAGCGGCACGAGTCAGGCAGTCAGAGTGCTCCGCTTCCCGTAACACCAAGCAATTACTTGCTGTGTTGAAGCAATGCAGAATGACAGAGCAGAGATGTGGCGCAGCGCCGCTGCTCCCGCAGCCGCTCACATAGGCACACAGCACCCAGCACCACGGCTCGCCACACGCACCGCCCCGCACGCACACCTACACAGCTCCCAGAGAAGCGAGCACGCGCAGATCAGTCACAGTGCCAACTGGTAATCACTACCCGGAGCCTCCATTCTGTTCTGCAGCACCTTCCGTTTGGTTTTCACTTCTTGCAATGTTTTGCCCTTTGAGGCTTTGGTTTGCTCCGCTGTGGAGCTGCAGTTCTGTACAGCGCTGTCCCCAGCTTGCCAAAAGCAAGAGAGGAAAGCGAGCGTGCATGTGTGCAGACAGCAGCAATCCTAAGTCTCTCTTCCTGCAAGATATAAACATTGTGTTCTGAGAAATTTAAACTTCTGTTTAAGCACGAAGATGCTCTATGCTAGTGGTTACATCCAAACACCATGGGAATGTAAATGTGATTACAGTTGCCTTCCGAAGTTTACAGACAGAAGGTTTCTGACTGCTTCCACACAAATCCATACCTTTACCAGCCCTAAAAGGCTTCACAAAACACAGATGCTTGGCACACTTTTGCAGCTTGCAGAGCCCAGCAAGCACAGACAGCTACCAAAGGGCCAGTGACTCCTGAAAGCCGCACAGCTCATACATGCTTTTTACGCTGAAGCTTCATCTTAAAATCCAAACCACTGTTTCTGCTCTGTTCCTGAAAGACACCCTGACAGCCAGAGGCCCCTCTCGGTTTGGGGCAGTTTGTGTCTCCCCGCCCAGCTGCAGTGAGGCTCACTGTGCCAGCAGAGCAGCTTTGCAGGCGCGGTTGCATCACCTCCCAATGGCACAAGCTGAGCCAATAGAGCTCGCCTCCTCCATCACAGCTGCATCCCCGCCTGGGCTGGTGCCAGCGCAGCGATGTCAGTGAGGATGCATGACTTTTTTCCACACCCCTGGCTAATACAGCACTCGCTGGCAAGATGTTCTGCCGCGGAGACCTGGCCAAGGGTTGGGGTTGTTTGTTTGGAAATAGCTTTCATGAACATTGACTGAAAGCTTTGCAAAACTGAGTGCAGGCTTTGTAAAAGTTTGTTGTACAAACTGTAGTCTGCTGCTAGCTTGTAACTAAAGCAGCTCTTAAGATTTTATCACATGGGCTTCACAACCGCTTGCAATAATGTAACATAAGAGAAAACATTGTTTTTAATTGTTCACTCCATCTTAAAACACTGGATGGGAACAGAGGAGGGAGAAGAGTATCAGTCCCTTTTCCTAGTGACAATGTTCCTCCTCGTAACAAACCAACTGGCCATGCTGGTTTCCCGTTTCTTCCTCAGGTTCCTTCCCAAGGGCAGCCAGGCCATTCTCTCTCCAGTGCAGTGTCCTTCCCACCACCCTCCCTCAAGACCTAAGTGAAAAGCCCAGCACACTGCAGTGTGAGCCCCAGCCCCAGCCCCAACCCCAACCAGCAGTGTCAGCTGCCACCACCCTGAGGCCCCCCGGCCACCCCAGCCCTGCTGCAGAGGCTGTACCCCACGGGTACGGGTGGGAAGGGAAATGCTCGGTCCCTGGGGAGGGCTCCCTGCATGAAGGGCAGCTGTCTGCTTCTCTGTGCAGAGAAGCAAAATGGGAACGATCAGAACACACTGCGGAAAACCAGCTGTAGAATACACTCATCTTCATATGAGCCATTCTTGTCTGTCTTATAAACCGTTCTGTGCTTAAGGACTGGAAATGAGTCAGAACAGGATTTCGTCTGCCAAGGAGAAGAATCTTCTTATTGTCAACAGGAAAAACACACACAAAAAAAAACCACCCAACCCAAACAAAGAGGAACAACCCTGAGAAATTCCTCGGACCTACGAGCTGAGCAACACTGATCCCTGCGGCTTTCAGACTACAAAAGTAGTAGGAAACCCTAACAAGCAGAAGATACGGACCCGAATAACCACTGTCCCACAACAGAGCACAGTTATCATGGTAGCGATCCATTTAATTCTGTATCTTGGTGTTATAAAAGCACTTCTATGGCGTTATATAACATGCTAGCTTTTAATTACAAGCTCTTTTGCACAGTGAAAATTCCTGATGGGAAAAATACCGTGACTTACCAACAGAGCTAGTTCTCACACATGTACTCTAACTCAAACCATAAATTACAGCTTGCATTAACCACCAGATTTAGCCTGAACTTCAACTTGGATCACCTCGTAGTTTCAAAACCTCACCACTGGTGTTTGCCCAGCGTTGTTCAGGTGACTGCACCTCAAGTACCTGCTCACCCACCTCAAGTACCTGCTTTCCCTGCCCTGCTATGCTTAGCCTCTCTCATTTCACTACCCAGTATTTCGAAACAGCACCTTCAGTAACTGGCATTGATTTAAAATCACTTCAAATCTTTGTGAATGTGTGCAATGGTCATATGAATAGGACACAAATACGGAAAAATTATGGCTAAAAATTAAGCTAGGAGGTGAACGTATTTATTTATGAACATTACATGTACAAGAAAAGCCTGGGCTCAGGAAGATAGAAGATAATATCTGGTGAAGAAAAACACTGTCACACTTAAGCATCTTAAGCAATAGGAGGTTGTCTGGAATGAAACGATGTCCTGAACTGCAAGAAGAAATCCAAATGTTCAACAGGAACAACTGCTCTGTGGTAAAGACAGTTGCTTTATCAATTTCCTTTGGTTCAGGAATCATTAAACCTTGACCACTCAGCCTCAGTCTGCAAACTGACAGCTGAAGTGGGGATGCCATTTTGAGTGCCCTACACTATTCCATTTCGCATTTTCCATCATAGTGTCTGAAATGCTACAGCAAGCAAAATTCCTGGAGGCCTCTCCAAGTCCTATTCTCAATGGATGTGATTCAACCAGTAGGAATAGAACGATCTCCTGCTGCTGTCTGCATTCACATCTCCTCCCTTAGGGTAGGTTCTCTGACTGTTGTTCTTCAGTCTGTCAGCACTTGTCACAAAGATGCAGCAAGTCAGCTGCTTTCTAAGCATTTTCAGGATTAAGCCAATAAAAAATGTAGAGAGAATCTCAGAAGCTTTGTCCTCCAGATTCCCATTGAGAACTTTTTTGGGAGAAAAAACCCTTGGACCTGCCCCCTTTTCCTCCTTTCAGCCTGAAGTTCAGTCCAAGCAAATGAAGAACACAACCTCAGTGATGCTGTAAGAGCCAATAGCAAAATTCCAGGAAGGGCTGGTTTACTGCACGAAGCTGAGACCATGGATGCTGTGTCTCGTGATCACACAGAGCTAATCGCACACTCCCGATCCAAACCTGCTCCATCTCCCTTTACATAGTAAAGATGGCTGCTGGTGCTGCAGCTACAAGGAACAAGTAGGGGTTGGGAAGAGGCAGGACTCCGTGGGTGGAGGCTGGCATCGAGCAGAGACTCTCCCTGTTATGAAACTTCACAGACAGCCCAGAAACACCTGGAGACCCAGCCCTGGGTTTCTCAAAAATAAATAAATAAATAAATAACCCTCTCTAAACCTGCCATGTTTTGGCGTGAAAGAACTGTGCCCAAAGTATTATAGCTGGCACGCCGATAAAGACAGACAGCAAGAAAAAGGCTGAGAATCAAGCACTTAAAAATCAGGCTAAAGCCAAGTCCTGCAGAAATTGTTTCTCTAAGTACAGACAGTATTTTCCATACTGAAAGAAAATATAAGGAAACAAAAGACAAAGATGGATAGCGTATCTCCAAAAGTAAACTCAGTTTGAACAAGGAGTCATTTTCATCTTGGCTTTTCTTTTTAATTAATATTTTCTTTCTTCTCTGGTCCATTATGTTTTAACTAATCTGAGCGATCTTGCCAGTCAGAACCAGAAAACTTTCTGTCAAAACCCAGGGAAGCAGTCAATGTGCTTTTTTTCCTGAGTAATTTGGGAGGCTTTTCCTTGAAATACAGAAGTGCAGGAGTGAATAGGTGCTTTTCTTCACCTCCGTGTAAAAAGATGTTTATGGAGAGTGGTTCTATTAACAACGAAATGAGACAGCTCGGCACAAACCCTTAGTCACAGCTCAGAGGCTCCTAACAATTTCAGCCCTGGGCTGTTCTGCTGCTAACCCAAGCCCTCTCCCCACTGACAGCTATTTTGCTTCCTTTTGCTCAGGACAGTTTGAGGACAAACCACCGGTCACACTAACAGAGCAGGACTAAATTTCTCACCAGAAAGCAGCGACTACCAACAATGGAAGGTGTCACTCCAGCTTGTTACAAAATGCCGCATTCTCATCATTTTAGAGAGCTGGAACTAATACTATTTAAATTACACTCACTAAAGTTTGACAGAACAGCAGTCTCCTGCCAGTAAGGAGACAAGCAAAGCTCCAAAGCCACATATTTCTTTTTTATGAAGACACTTGAAAAAGTGGGAGCATAATCATGGCAACATTGAAGTACGTGACAAAACCCATGCTAATTTTACCCAGTAGGTTCTTTTCCTACAAGAATGATTTTTTTAATTATTATTATGTTTAATAAAAAAGGACCTTTAACTTGGGGAAGGCAGGAGAGGCTGCAACAACACTGCAGAAGAGGCAGGAGGAGCTCCTCCTGGCTCAGGTAGCTCTTCTCAGTGATAATGGGAAAGCTTCAAAGCTCTCAAGAGCTCAGCTCCTCTATCAAGTTCATCCCATCCGGGATTTTTAAGTGCTCCACTGACTGACTCCCCTCATCCAGAGGAGAATAAAAGGCTATGGACCCAGGAAACCAGCCGTGCTGCTACACAAAAGCTATCACAAAGGAGCAAGAAGGCAGTGCTGAACTGGCTAAGCCCCCATTCCTCTGCAGAAGCTATTAGTACTTCTCTCTTCTGCTTGCTCATCACAAATCACAGCATCCTTGTCCCTCTGCTTTAGACTTGGATTCCCTGGAACAATGTGTTGGTACCACGCCTTAGCTGTGACAAACACCATAGACATATTTAAAGTAAAATATTTGAGTTTTAGTTTCTGCAACCTGAACAGGCTGGAACAAGTCAACAGTTAATCTCAGATCAAACAACAGGAGAAAGTCAAGATACTGAAGTACCCGAAGAAAGAGAGGTTGGTACTGAGATCTACTGGACAGAAAAACATGTACGTGTTTTTGTGGTTAGCCCTTCATTGAGTAATAGACATAAAAGAATTCCCTGCCAGCTTCCTTCTTGACTCCAGTAAATACAGAGACCTGCTTCCTTCAGTGCAACCAGCCAAAGCTTTTGCTCAGGATCCAGACAGAAAACAGTACTGAATCCCTAGACTATGTTGAAGTTTCTGTTCCAGGCTGAGGATTCAAGCTGCAATTAGAAGAAAACACGTCCCTTTATTGAGAGGCTTAACTCGCATGTCAATGGGTTCGTGCAAGGCTCTGGAAGTCCAGCACGTGGCACTGAATACAAGTAACAAAAATAATTCCTCCCTTGCATTACACACCTAATGGTACCCCTTACACGCAGAGTATAAAATCCTACAACGTGCAATGAAATGCCAGAGGTAAGCACATAGAGGGGTGCACAGAACATTGAGAGCAACATCTAAATGTCTTAAGGCAAAAAAGTGCAGAAATAAGGCATGTGCACATTCCTCCGACAAACAGCTATTTTAAGAGGTGACAGCGTAAGAGGTTTAGACATCCCTACACTACACGCTCACAGCAGTCCCTTCTCACTGCGTGCATGACCTTTCTTAAACGTTCATAGAACAGGAAACTTCTACTCAGTGCCATCATTTAAAAACTCCTCAGGTGTTGGCCCAAAGCAGATTAATATCAAGCAAAAAGAACAAGCTTTCAGGCAATTGCTCTGCTTCATGAAAGCAGTCGAATTCCCAGGACATGAAAAGAATAAAATAAAATACATGAGCCAAACTGCAGCTGGCACGTATAGAACTCCATAAATAGTTTCACTTCTCAGTCAGCCATCTCATGCATTGCAATTTTTTTTTATTTATTTATTTATTTTAAGAGGAAGAGGAGGACCCAGGGAATTTCACAGCAGTCAGCTAAGCTTCAATGCCCGGAAATATTCTGGAACAGATTATTAAACAATCAGTTTACAAGAATCTGGATGGTAACAGAACGAGAAAAAAAGCAGACAGAAAAGATCTGTCAAAAACAGATCACATCATCAAAACAATCTAATTTTCTTCGCTGCCAGGATAACCAGCTTAGTGGGTAAGGCGAAGGCAGTAAATATATATAGATCTTGACTGAGACCTCTGACACTGTCCCACATGATATTTTTCATCAGCAAGAAAAGGAGATATTGCCTAGATCAGCAGTTCCTTCCTAATGCACTCCGCAGCAGAAAGGGCGGAACAGGCAGGGGAGCGGCACGAGCAAAGCGCTCATCAGCTGCTCAGCTCGCACTGCCCAGGGAGGGGAAGAAGCAGAGCAAAAGGCACTGAGAGGCACTGCTGATCCCACCACTTCCTCTTCCTCCCAGCCCTTAAATGCACGGTACATCCTCACCTCTTTGTTTTTAACCACTCCTTAGTGAGCAAATCTGCTCTATATAGTACTGAAGATCAGAAAGCGTAGCAATTCCTCACAATAGAAAATACTGTTATGATAGTGGGATATTTATCTTTTTTTTTTTTCCAAAAAGAAAAATTAAAAACAGTCCAATGTCTCCTGTAATCAAAAATCCAGAAGAAAGATTAAGGCAGTTAATTCCTATTTGGTAAGTTTAGAAATGATTGCACTGAGAACTGAAAACAAATAACATGCATTATCCCTTCACCTTACTTCATTTATAGCATAGCTCAGACTCCCGCACTAAGGCAGATCCCCAGCTCAGCTGTGACTTCATGCACCTTTTGTGCCATCATCTAGTTGGAACTCTTGCCTCCATTGCCAACAAATGGGTCCATGGACAATATTCAACATAATCTAAAAGTTACTGCTGTCAAGTATCTAAGTTTATGACAAGTTAAGATGCATATTTTTATGGGCGCGGGTAATTAAGTTCATAGTTTCATAAACGGAAGCAGTAAATATGCAATATTCATGAAGCCACTCCCACTTCTCAGCAATTTGGGATGCCATCCATCATCTCATCCCAGTAGCTGGCCAGCTAACTCCGTATCTCACAAAGTTGCTGCCTGCATTCCAAGTACCACATTAGAAAAGGAGCATGCTACAGACATGGAGATAACTTGGGCTTATCCAGAGAACCGCTTGAATACCTGTAAAACTGGCAGCACAGTAACAGCACGTCTGACCAACCACTCCTTTAAGAGAATACAGAAAAAAATGCTCTCATTTGAAGATCAAAAATTCCACATGAAAAAAAAAAAAACCCAGCACTTTCCTGAAGAATTGTTTACTGTTCCTCTATATTACATGTAATAAAGGTTTTTATTAAGCTCACATAAATACTGTCTCTTACTTACAAAGCATCATAGGTTTCATGAGGCACATAGGTGAACTTTACAGTTATTGATTTCAGCCTTTCTTACATTTTTTTCCCCCAAAGAAAAAAATTATCCAAATTTTCCCTTTCCCCCGAAAAAATGCAGTTTCAGCATTCTGCTCATCTGGACAGCCTACCCACCTTCCCTCCATAGACAGCAATTACAGGACAGAAACAGCACAGCACTGAAGATGCATGTCAAAAGAAGCATCTGCTTTTTTGGCAAACTCCGCACTGTTGGTGGCACTTGAATTATTGCTACACTGTTTGTCACAGGGTTAGACCACAGATGGCTCTTTTGGCTGACATGGGATCCGCTATGTCATTTTCTGTTTATTGAAGTTAAGAAATAAATTGAAGAACTCGTGCCTGGCCATGTACGAGGGAGTCAACTCGTATTCACATCCCTTTGTCTGCGATTGCGGGTCCCATATGGGCAGGGTACCATACCAGCACTGCGGCAGCATTGTTAGTCTGCACCCCTCTATGCTATTTCAAAGAACAAAACATATCTTCTTTTTGGCAAAGACATCATTTTGCTGTGCCAGTATTTAATGTGCAGCACTGTGAGGTAACCCCCCAGCCTATTCCTGCCTCTCCTGCTGCGTTCTTTGAAGAAGCGGATGGGAGCGTACAGGCAGCTGGCTCCAGCCCTTTCTGCTACATTCCTAAATCTTAATCTGCCTCTGGCAGCCAGCGCCCATCTCACCACCGCCAGCAGCGTCTGCAGAAGGAAAGGGCACAAAAAGCCCTCCAGAATAGAAGCCAGTTTGGTAGCACCTCATCGCCAAGACTGAATCCAGACAACCCCCGGAACACATCCTTTTTCAGCCACATAATTTATGCTTTACACTATGGACCAGTTTAGATATTTTATACTTCCTGCTCGGTTTGCAAATGTTTTTCTTTTTTGAACGCCCAATGCATCGCATCTCCAGACTTAACTGCTGCACAGGCATTGGCAAAGAATAAGGTAGCAGAGAAACACTGCACAAGTACAGCACGAGGGTTTCCATCAGCCTGGCACCGAGAGGTCCCTGTTGCTCAGCAGCTCGTTCAGTGCCTGTAGTAACACCCATGTAAGTCACAAGGGCTGCATCTCACACTGCAGGAATGAATGACTTCTGAAAGTGCTGGACACCAGGAATATGTAACTGAGCACCACTGCTCTCCCTGCCTGCTCCACTGCAGGTATTTACCTGATCCATCATAATGTTTCTCTACGTTTCAAAGCTGACTGCTAGTTCTCCTCAGTACTTTGTAAGGATTTAGAAGTAACCCATTGTTTCCTTTTTCTCAAAAACAAAACAAAAATACACAAAGAAAAGACTTCTGATTGCAGCTTTGATTTCAGGAGAAAAGTTTGATTTCCTTTCTTTTTCTGGTAAACAGCCCTTAGCTGCCGCAGTGCCATCTCTCAGAGGATGCAAGCAGCCACTGACAGAACTGCAGGGGAAACTCAAGTGTTTAGCTTTAATAATGACCACAGCCCCTTTGGTAACAGCCCTACCCATAGCATGTTATCTGCTCCTGAAATGGTTCAAAGCTGCCCGTCCATCTAGCAAAACAAGTACAGAGATCAGTAACAACTCTCTTACAGCAGGCTCCCAGGCAGATAAAGCTATAAGGCAGCCCAGGTCTGCAGTACCATCAGGGATGAACAAGAGCAAGATCAGTGGCAATTTTTCAAATAATGGCTCCTTATGTAAGGAGTTGTCAGTTCTCTGCATTTACACACATCAGCCTTGCTCCACTTTCACCTGTGGTTCTGCCTCCATTTGCACAAATCTACTCAACAGTTTTATAAATTCCAACACTGTATAAAACAGACAAACCAGAGAGCACAAGATATAATGTTGGCAAACCTTCCAAAGCAAAGCTCCTCTACAGAGTACCAGGGAGCAAATCCTGCTTGGTTTGCACACTGCAACAAACATGCCAGTTTTCTCTGGGTTTTAATGAGGCTGTGTGTAGCACAGATGCAAATGAAATTCCTGAAGTCTTCTAAACGACTCCTGAGAATCTACTGTAACTTGTTAATGTAACTTCTTAAAACTTGCAAGCTCAAATCTCACTAGAAAAGAACTGGAGTCAAACATGATTATTTTTACAACGTTTGCTCCCCTTGCATTGTTTCCCATTGCACGACAGGTGCTGCAGACCCCGTGCAAAGGGCAGTGTGAGTGCCTGTCTGCGCCAAACCAGCACAAGAGGGCTGTGGAAGTGGTGCTCACCCACAGCTTTTTGTGATGCAACTGGAGCTGCAGTGATGCAAGAGCTGAGGAAGAGCTGCATGTCATGGAGAACTGCTTCTAAAAACTGGGGGCCAGTGGCTATCTGTAGCCCTCTGATACTTCTCAGAGATGACTTTTCTTACAGCTTTGTAAGAAAGTCCACAATAATGGCTTTCCTACAGCTTTGTAACAGTGACCCATTTCTACAGGTCTGCGACACAACAGACACACTCACATACAAGACAACCCTCTGCCCTTCAGGAACAGAGCGATTCACACAACTTTCCCCACGTAGCATGTGGCCATTTACCTGTGAACAGGCACCACAGAACAAGTCTAAAATCAATTTAGCATGACTACGTTTAACCCCTGGGAAAGACAGAAACAAAAAACAGCTCCTCTGGTCGATGAGTTGTTCAGACAGATACCCACCAACCTTTATGCTGCAGCTGCTGCTACTACTGAAATACTGCTTGGGAACAATTTTGGAGACATTGTAGACAAATTCAGACTGTCTGAGCTGCTCAGGAAACAATGGTTGCAAAACACATAGCTTGAAAAGCAACAAGAAACTTTGAATATGTTTCTCTAATTTGTTATCACCATACTGCCCACACACATAGCAATGAGATTGGTGTTCTTCCATACCTGTGCATCTCATCCACTGGGATCTGGAATCCAATTAGAGATTATTTGAATGCTGATCACTAAGGCAGCATCACACACCGCACTTCCTACTTCTGCAGAAGCCGTACATCCAGCCCAGCTCCTGCAGGGGCTGGTGGTGCCATGCCATGAGGTGGTAGCTGTACAGCTTTGGAGAGCAGCTGGCCCCAGAAGGGATGATGTGTGCCTCTCACAGGGCTATGCGCAGCTCTCTCCGCTACATTCTAGGCAGTTTTTATTTGAAACCAAGTTTGGAAGCTCCGAACGCACTGCACACCAAATATGCAGTCAGGACAAACTACCCATAGACTACCCATACCTGTGAGTTCATTCGTTTTTATATAACCATTCAAAGAAAGAAAAAAAAGCACATATTTTTATATTAGCAGTATTACTTCAAGGATATTTCCATTCTTTTCATCTACTACTTTCCACTACTTTAAGGATCTGGGCCCACAGTGAAGGTAACCCAGAGCACCAAATGCCCTGGGTCAGATACATCCCTTCCCTAGCAGCACGCTTCCATTAACAAATCCGTGACCCTGCAACAAATGCAATAATGTGGCTTTGAGCCAGCCTGCTTTGGGTCAGAGGAATGCAGAGGCAGAATGAGGCTGGGGGTACAGATACCTCTGCCTGGGGCTGCCAGTGAGAGAACCACTGAGCATCACGCAGCTGCACCCTTTTTTGTGGCTAGTGCCATTAATTACTTGCATCAAATAGTGCCATTAATTACTTGGATCAAATGTCTAAGAAACTTCACATCTAATTCTTGGGGTCAACTCATGCCACAGAAAATGGTAACTTATGTCAGTTCCTATTAAAACCATGAGCTTTCAGACTAAAGACAGCTTTGAGTAGTTAGCTAGTTCTGCTGTTGAAAGCTATCTCGGGCAGCATGCACAGTCCCATGGCCCAGAGAAGTTGACTTGAGAAGTCTCTAAAGCACAGAGTTGCTGAACACTGATTAAAAACAATCTGGGGATGAGCTCTTTTGAACTTTCAGCCAGAAAAAAGAAAAAACATGACACATTTTGTTAAAAAGTATTAGGGAATCTAACCAATTAATGCATCCAATGCTCTTTATGCAAAGTTATTTAAGAAAATGATAAGTGCTTCCCTAAATGAAAGCGCCCCATCAAGGGTTTAGAGATGGGGAGGAGTCCTTCTGTACATGGAAGCAATTCACCACAACACTGAACACACCAGATCTGGGGACATTATGAAACAAAGCCAGGAGCTGGCTAAGATCAGCCTAGCAGAATCCAGCACCCAGCCTGATTTTGTAACTAGTAGGATCCTTCTCTTTGCAAATAAGGAAACCCACATTCCTTCAGCAGGATGACAGTCCTGAAGCTGCAAAGGAAGGCAGGATTAGAACTGAAGACTCACCCTTAAAAACCAAGGTGAGATTTCCATAGGTAACCAAGCTCTGGTGGAGCTCCCCAGCAGATTCCTATCTGCACCAGTGGGATCACTCATCCTCACCGACCTCTTACAGTCTGACCGTGGCTGCAGGCTGAGTAGGAGAAGCACAGATGGCCGAAATTTTTCAAACGTTGTTGATTGGGTGTTTTAAGCAAAAGAAAAAGTCAGCTTTCGTTAGTAGTGAAGTAGAAGCTGAACTTTCTGGGAGAAGCAGGATTTACAGCCAGACACAAGGAAAAAGGCAATAGAAAGGAGTGCAGAAGGGGCTGTCACAGCCGTGGGCAGGCATGGAGCCCACAAGTGGCAGCTGAGGGAGGGCCCACAAACTGCGATCGCACTTCAAGGAACAGCTCTGTAAGACGGCTGAAAGCAGCAGCCCTGCCCTCACAAGGAAAAGAAAAGAAAAAAAAAGGGAAGTTCAAACTCCTTCTTTCACCATCAGTGTTGACTCATGGAAGTGGTAACAATACAGCATCAGACAGTCAAACAATCAGAAACGAAACCAGCTTCAGTTTTACACACAAACCGCAGCAAATACATTTGGTACCCACGTCTGTAACTAAACCTTACACATACAGCAACAAGCAGCGTGCACGAGCCCACCTGCTAAACCTTGGGTAAAATCCTGCCTGTGTAACCACATGTGGTGATGCTGCTCTGGCTTTAGGGTCAGATTTAACTTACGAGCTTATCTGAAACAACTCTGAGTTAGTTGATATCATTCCTTACAGGAAGATGTTTCCGGAGATGGTTATCGCTTATTGGATCCAATACTTGAGAACTGCTGTAAAGTTCTTATCTTTAACGCCAATCTCCTCCAAAATCTTCGTGCATACTCTTCCAAAAAACCCTTTGTCCTTCTGCCTGTTTTATTTACTACTTCCTGTTCTTCTTGAAATTTGGAATTCTTATTGGAATAATGCAAACAGAAGGCCTGTTCTAACTTCTTTCCATGGTACTCAACAAATTTCTCTTATGTTTTCCTTTCTAGTTTGAAACTTCTTTCTTGTTTTGAACTAAGTGATAAACATATATATGCACACACACACTTTGTAAACTCATGTGACTAGCTTTCAGTGCTAGGGGAAAAAAGGTTTTAAGAGGTTAAGAAATTTCATTCAGGCATCTGAAGCTCAAGCAATATAACACAGACTTAAAATTAAACTGTCGGCGACTTCATAGTTCATGACAATTAATGGTTCCATCACAAAATCTAGTGTGCAAGTTAAATTACAAATGTTTAGCAACTGTATGCTGAACAAACACAGGATAGTGTTCTTTGCTGTCAAGTTAAAGGAAGCAACACTCCAGATAGCTGTTGGGTGAATGTCTGCCTGCATAATGAATCACTCAGACACTGCAGATCGTTGTTAATTCTGAAATGAAAATTAGGAGAATTAGCTAACACCTAGGAAGACTTCCAGATGTACTGCTAATACAACGCTAAATACAAGAGGAATTCCACAGCCAAGATCGAGTGGTCCTGGCAGCACAGATAATAGTATAGCTCAAACATACAAACAATTACAGCTCCTACTGCAGAAGCGAAGCAGGCAGTGCCTCCAGCACTCACCAGCACATTTAGACGCACGTGCGCTGTGTATGAGCCCAGCTGGCACAAACAACTGCAGCACCTGTGTGCAGCAGCCTCAGTTTCTGGAAGGGGCTGTTTCACTTGAACAGCGTCTGGTGCTGTAGAAACGGATGATGAACACTTAGACGTCAAACACAAGTCAGAAATAAACTATGCCATTTGGGCACAGAGCCTGATCCATCCACACTGCCACTGTGTTCTAGTCCTCAGCACAAGAATGCAGCGGAGAAATCTTGTCTCTGAATGCATCAAAAATTGCAGATAAAAGAAAACACTCCAACTTAATAATCTACTTTTAAATAGTGTAACAAAAGGGTATCTCCAGGCTAACAGCAAACATTTTAAGAAAATTAATCACTTGCCTCTACTTCTTGCACAAATGGCATTCTGAACAACTGCTCTCAGGTTTGTTCTGTACTGTGTGGGCAATCTCAATAAATGTTATTTTTAATCAGAATATTCAGCTCCTACCTTTGTGGCTTACCAATCTTTGCAACTGTTGGATGTTTAATGCTAATAAACTTGTAAGCCATTACTAGTTTGCCACATCAGTCACAGTAAACTGAAGTTGGAGTGCGCCTTACATTCCCTAGAAAAATAAACTGAAACATTTGAGAATATGTGATTCAACTGGAATTCAGAATTAAAATGGGACAACAGGATTAGAATGGGAAACCTAAGGAGGGAAAAATATGAGGTTTATTTAGCAGGAGAAATGAGGCCACAGAACTGCTACAACTACCTAGATTAAAAAATGGGCAAAATCTAGACCCTGGAACTTGAAGGAGTTATTCCTGTTCTGAGCAATATTTTAATGTCTGGACTCTGCCCTACTACACACTAAACTTCTGCTTAGAAAGGAAGCCTACTACTAAGAGAAAAACAGTATCTTCTTTTTAAAACTAGAGTTCTAAGCAGTTCTATCAGTCTAATTCCTTGCCAAAATGAAATCCGTCTTTGTTATTAATCTGGAAATATCAATAAGAGTATTCATGTGAACTTTCATGTAGACTGTGAAGAACTACTTATACAGCAAATGATGAGCAGAATTTAAGCATGAAGTTTTACAATTTGAGTAATCTGCTTCATCTTGAGCTTTGAAAGACCGACTTAAAACCAAATGAGGTTCAACAAGCCAAGTGCAGGGTGTTGCACTGGGGTCTGGGCAATCCCAGATACACGCACAGACTGGGAGAAGAACTCATTGAGAGTCCTGCGGAGAAGGACTTGAGGGTCCTGGTGGACAAAAAGCTGGACAAGAGCCAGCAATGTGCTCTTGCAGCCCTGAAGGCCAACAGTAGCCTGGGCTGCCTCAACAAATGGGTGGCAGCAGGGCAAGGGAGGTGATTGTCACTCTCTGCTCTGCTCTCAGGAGTCCCATCTGTGGTACTGCAGCCAGGCCTGGGGCCCCCAGGATAAGAGACACGGATCTGCTCAGGCAGGTCCAGAGGAGGGCCATGAAGATGATCAGAGGGCTGGAACACCTCCTCCTACACAAAAAGGCTGAGGGAGCTGGGCTTGTTCAGTCTGGAGAAGGCTCTGTGGAGAACTCATTGTGGCCTCCCAGTACTTGAAAGGAGTTTAAAAGCAGGAGGGGGACTGACTTTTTACACTGTCTGACAGTGATGGGACAAGAAGGAATTGATTTAAACTAAAAGAGGGGAGATTTAGGTTAGATGTTAGGAAGAAATTCTTTGCTGAGAGGGTGGTGAAGCTCTCGCACAAGCAGCCCAGAGAAGCTGCAGATACCCCAACCCTGGAAGTGCCCAAGGCCAGGTTGGATGGGCCCTGGGGTAGCCTGAGCTCATGGGAGGCAACCAGCTCACAGCAGGGGTTGGGACTGGATGATCTTAAAGGTCCCTTCCAATTTAAGCCATACTGTGACTCTATGATAATTCTATGATGAAAAGTACATCTGTATATATGTATGATCATGTGGAGGGGTTTATATATATGGATATATATTTTTTTGTATTAAGCTATTTAGCCCCAGTTACAGTAATAACTGACCCACTTTAACATCTTACTACATTTCTGAACAAGATCTATGGGAAGTAGGAAAACCACTGTTACCAAACAGCTTTTGAAGAGTCAAACCAACCTGGTTTACCTAAGATTATCCAAAACATCTTTGAAAAGACAATGAAATTTGAACTTATGTCAGTACCTTAACATCTGTACTGTCCCTGTATAACCTTTATAGGTGTGGCTGACCTTGCACTTTTAGCATCACCAAGACAATGACTCAACACAGAACTTTAGGAAAGGGAAAATGGGGAGAAGGAAAACTAGCACTGGGGATTCTGTAATTTTGAAGCAGTTCACTGGGAACAGTCACACAAAAAAGCACCTTTTGATTGAAGGATGAAAATCACAGGCTAATTCCATAATTTTGTATATTGGAATATAAAGGCATACGTTAATAATACTGAAACAACAACAGTTGCAAGTGGAACACTCGACATTTAGGAGTTGGACCCTTCCAACCCAAGCTATTGAATGATTCTACAAACCCGAAAGAACAAAGAGATCAAGAGCTTCAGAACCAGGAACTCCCATCAGCTGATCATAAGATGTAAGGAATGGTTACATGAAAAACCAACGTGTCTTCTCTAACGACTAAGCCAGTTTTCAGCTGCACTTGATAGACCTAAGAACAGTACGTTGGCAATGTGACAAAATCTGGTCCAAGAGTTAACCTGATTTTGTCACTATAGCAATTAAAATATCAACATAAAGCTGAAATAATTCATGACTTCATTAACCATTTCCATCTTGCATTATGCTTCATGAGACTGCGGAGTATCATTAGTAGGAGTGGAAGAGGCTCCCAGGGCATCAGAAAATCACTGCGTTTTTCTGTTAGTGCCACAGTATGCCCTGAAATTCACCAGAACTTTGGATGAACAGAAATTCCACATAATGAATTACATCCTGATATTTTTCACCATAAAAGTTACTCAAGCTTTTAAGCACACTCCACAGCTTCTCAGTACCACAGAATACTGCTATTGTTTTCCTTCTAGAAATTCCCCAGTTCTGAAATATTTACTCACATGCATACGCACTGGAAGCACTGCTGCCCTAAGACACTAAAGGATTACTTATCTATCTTTTTGTTTAAGCTAAACATTGTAGAAATGTTTTTGAAATAATCTGGCTCAGGTAAGCATTTCTCAAAAGTAGCAGCCAGAGCCACATCTCCTGGAATGCTGAAAAAAGGCCGAAAACTCTCACTGTTTCAAAGGTTAGAAGCTAAGCAGTTCTATTAAGTACTGAACTCAAATGTTTTTCCCAAATTACACAGAAGTAATTTTAAATAAGCCTAAGTACTACTGTAATGGGGATCATGTAAGCCAAGTAGATTGGATGGAATAATATTAAAGCAATTTAAATACCATTTGATTCCACTGACTGTCAGTCTAATACTGGCCCCAGATACACCAACCATTCATCTCAGGTTTCTCATAGAAGAACTCAAAGGTCTTCTGATTCTCTGTCTCAATAAGTACTTATTCACATCTGCAGCCTCACCACAGTCAGTGGCACCACTGGGTAAGTAAATACACGATGGCACAAGCAAGTGTCTTAAAACTCAGACGCACATTTTCAGACCTCTTCTTGAACTCATCTGGAACACAGACCACTAAACACTTCAAAGGACCTCAGGCTGCTGGTGGTTGCTTCTACACAGACAGAAATGCGCACAACTGTTTGCCCAGCTCTGCCAAAGCCTGCATTTATTTGGTGGGGGAGCTGCCGTCCCAGACTCACACAAGGTGTTCCTGGCCACCAACAGGAGCCAAGAGAAAACTCCTCTTACAAAACAGTATAAAGCACTATTAGCAAATTATGCATAGAGGTAGGAGAAAGAAAAACACCACTCCAAGACTTGAAATTCATCCACCACAGCATGAAAGCCCAACCTCCCTTGCTACACGCCAGCTGTCCCCTTAGCGCTGGGCGGAAGAGTGCTCAAAGCCAGGGGGCAGCCCTGCACCTGGCTGTGCCCCAGGGACACCAGCACTGCCCGAGCAGAAACAAAACCACCCAGGTCTAGTGAAAGATGCCTGAATAACCCTTCACTGAGTTAAAAGACCAAAATAATCCTCTACCCCTTAACCTCAAAATGAGTTTCAAGTACAAAAGGACATAAAGAGTCTTAAATCAGAGACTTCTCTAAACACAACCCAAGGGACCGGGGCTGCACAATAACTAGACTGGCGCTGGGAAGACTGGCAGTCGTCTGCTGCAGTGCTACATACAAGGTGAAGGAAACTTTCCTGCTCTAGACTACAGTGTTTTGCTTTCTTTCTCCTCACCAAGTTTAAGAATCTTCCATTTTTT
This sequence comes from Pavo muticus, assembly GCA_016647715.1. Taxonomy (NCBI): domain Eukaryota; kingdom Metazoa; phylum Chordata; class Aves; order Galliformes; family Phasianidae; genus Pavo; species Pavo muticus. The sequence goes on from JACDJE010000040.1 coordinate 446,776, forward strand.
GTTTGGAAGTTTGTAAATGTGGACGTATATTTGATTTTACCCTCATCTGCCACTGTGTTTTGAGTAATTTCAGATTACTGCACTGGCAAGCATTAACTGATACGGTTCCTGTGGGTTAGACAAGCCTTACAACAGGACTCTGAAACACCAAGGAGGAGTCAAGCATAGGAACATCACTCCAGAGTTTTAGAGATATGCTCCCTGCAACTGCCACCCAAACCCCTATCCAGGAGCTCACTCCATACGGACACTAAAAGGAAAGCACCACACAGATCTCAGATGCCTGAGAGGACTGAAGTCTAACACCGTTATGCTGTAGTACCCAGATGACAAAATATACGAGCTGTGGTTAACCTATGGAGTCACATTTCCACTTTCTTGAAGCAAAGAACCATATGGTAGAGGAGACTCAGATAAAAATAAAAATAATAGAAGATAATAAAAAGAAAGAAATCTCCTTATCTAAATGGAGAAAATGATAAGCTGCTCAGAATAGCATGTGAATGGGTCACTGTCAATAAGATACACTGTCAAGGAAAAGAATGAATGATTAAGTTATGTATATTTCCTTGCTGACGTGAAATGCCTCATTCCATGAACAGGGAGATGTCAGGTGAGACCTAGCTTGGTGCTCACCTTGCACAGCTCTTTCTGCTGCTTTTCAGTCAAGCAACCAAGGGAAATCAGGCCCAAATTGGACAGCACAGAACAAAGCATTGCTTGTTCCCACTGCAAACTTCACAAAGTTCTGCAGTTCTACCAAGCGAACAAGTTCTGCCCAAACACCCACTCCATCTGACGCATCTTTCTGAAGCAGATCGCTTTACACAAATAAGGCACAGATCAGTGATTCGCTAAACTAGTGTGGTTAAGTGAACGGCACTGCTTTTATGAGGATGCTTGAACAAAAAGTATTTTTGTTAATATTATGTATTTATAATTACTAGCACAGATCTTGCAACAGGCAAGAGAGCAGATGTATCATGTACAACACAAATTCAGAAAAAAAATAAACTTTTGGGACATCGGAACTGCACTTCTCTTTTAAAGAGCTTATCATGTTCCAAAACATTTGCTAGATATTTTTAAACCCGTGCATCTCAGTGCATGGGTATAAAGCTTTACTGTTAAAATCAACTCACACGAACAGTAATAAACACTACCAAATTTAATTCAAACTGGCACAAACCTTGAGCATCTTTGTACCTGCGTAAAGCAATCTCTCCCCAGCATGCAGTTACTTCAACTGCAGTTTAAAGCCATCGTGTGTCAGCACACAGCTGCAGCTCCTCTAGCGTAACTACAGTCTCTGGAGGAAGGCAGAGCCAAACCCCTGCTAATCACAGCAACCAGCCCCTGTAGCACATGATTTTTTTGTGGTGTATCTGTTTAGCTAAGTTGCTGGGTTAGAAGGCTTGCATTTATCTAGCACGTGGTTCTCCTCCACGGTTCTCCCCGGTTTGTAACTCATCCCTTCCCTTTCCTGTTGCATCAGGAAGCTGCAAATACAGTGGCTTCAGCGGGGCTGCTATAATTACCACAATGCACTGCAATTCTGAAACGTATGCAAAATGAGTAACAATTACTTAAACGAGGTTCGTGGAGGCATTCAAATGTGGTTCTGTTGGCTTTCTAGAAATCTTCTGACCAAAGTGCTCCAGCCAAGATCAAAACACCTCCATGTACCTCTTCAATAGGTCTACAGCTTTACAAGCCTTCACGCTGTCCCCTAAGTGAGATCTTTTAGAAATAATCTGACGTAGAAACAGAGAAAAACACCTATAAGAAGCCAGGAATAGAGCTGGGAGGGAAGAAGTTTAAAAGTTCCTGTTCCTCACCGACTTCTTTTGTTATACTCCATCTCACTCAACAAACAAACATCAGTTTCAATGAAAGCTTCAGAGATGGAAAAAAAGCTGACTCAAACAGCTATCTTTTCTTGTTAGTTAGCTGATAAAAACAAAAGCACGCCGAACTACCATTATTATTAACTCGATTGCAGCGCTGTGCTGATGCTTTAGGAGCCATCTCCAGCTCTTGGGAAAGGCTTTTCCCCTCCCTTCCTTCCCCTCTCCGCCCCGCCAGTAATCCCAGTTTAGAGGATCCAGCCCTTCTGAAATGTGTTAACCCAAGCACTTTTTTTTTAAACAGTTGGAAGTTTCAGGGAAAAAAAAAAAAGAACCCAAAAGAAAACAGCAGATGTGCGGGGCTCAGCCTTCCATTTTCCCTTCCACGTGAAGCCTAATGGCAAAGATACGAACTTTAAACCTCCAAACAGATAAAAACGTACTATTTACCCTGTTAGAAATCCTAAACAAAAACTTTAAGTTGCCAAATACAGATAAGACAAACGTATCGCTTTTCATCATCTCTACCATCATGCCTGACAAGATAAGGTGCTTCCTTTTATTTCTTTCATTCACGTTTGCCTTACAAGTATAGAAACCCACTGACTGAGCAGTTTTGCTCCCTGGAGAATAAAGCAGTGCTTTAAAAATCTTAGAAACGCACTCGAACACTTTAAATAGCTGATACTTAACATAAAGATGAGTCTCCCTAAACCGAGGTAGACTGTATACACTGCATACCATTTAAAGGGAAACATACCCAGCCAGTGCAAGCTGATGAAGCAAAGTAACAAATTCTTATAGTTCCAAAAGAAAAGGAGGAACCCAGCAATGGGGGGAACCCAGAAACGGGGGGACAGGACCCGCTCACAGGTGCCATGTTGGGCAGCCAAGTCTCGTTGCTTCTCAGAGCTGCATGTTCTGAATTATGGCCATGGCAAGTCTAACGAGGTTACGTCCCTCAAACAGACACCACACACCATGCGGGAAACTGAAATGATGGATTACACGTGTAGCTGCTCCGTACCATAAACCTACAGATATAGTGAAAACCTCATCCACGTTTTTACCCTAAGAGCAGCCAAAGCTTTCTCCATTCAGCCCCCTTTGGAAACCCACCTGAACCTTCAGCCTTGAACAAAACCCGGCCTGTGGCACAGTGCCTGGTGTTAACAGAGCCGCGTGAAAAGATTAACCAACAGCTTTGTAGCCTCCCTCAAACAGGCCAAACACCAAATCAGTGTTAAATTCCTCACGTGCAGCTACGCCCAGTTAATCTGCTTGAAAGCAGCAAACTATGTAAATCTACTTCCATCGGCGAGATAAATAGGACGCCCATCACAAGGTGACAGCAGCACTGTTAGCAGCCCGCAGCCTGCTCTGCGGCCCCCGAGGAGCCCCGCTGCACAGCGCCGCAGTAACGCGGCTGCTGGATACAAGGAGCAGATGGCAGGAGAAAGCCTCGTTTTCCCATTTATGATAATTTTACTGTGCGTGGAAATATTTACTTGGGAGCAGCACCTCCTGATTTCCATGGGAATCCAAGGGCGGGAGCAGGCCGCAGCAGGGAGCCCAGCACAGCTCAGGCTGAGCAGGATGCCGGGCACTGCGGCGCTTCCTTCGCCATGCGGATGCACACATGTGCATTCTTTGCATAACTCGCGTAACCTTGCGAGCAGAGCTATTAGATTACACCTACCTTGTTCAGGGAGGACGCATGGCCACGAGCACTGTGATAGGCTGTTACTGCAGGTACTGCATGGGTTTTGGGCTTTAAGGAGACCTGAATCTGCACTTCAAGGAAATCATCAGATGAGCTGCTGCTCATTTTGACCATGCCTAATTTGTACCACCAGCCTAGCAGGAGTTTGATTTTTTTTATTTTTTTATTTTATTTTTTAATATGCCCATTGGAAATACAAGTTGAGAGACCATAGTTCGGTATTCTTACTCTAAAGCTCAGGAAAAGATCAGGAACCACCTCACTGCATCTGACCCGAAACCAAGGATGCCGACTGGCTCCTGTGTGCCTGAGTTACGCTGCAACAGATACAGCAGATAACCAGCACAGCAGCGTTAGCACCGATTTGTTTACAAAACAAAATAGGGTTCTTTGTGGAAACAAACAGAGTACGGGCAACGCTCCGGACCTACTGTAGCTCACCAGAAGTTCATCAGTATATTAAATGAAGGCACAATTTCACATTAAAGTGTCTTAAAATAAATTGAGAGTTTTACAGTGCATTTAACCAGCAAATAACTCACCTTTTCAACACAGTATCCAGTATTAAGCTACTTGAATATGCTATAGACTCCTTAGAACATAACAGGAAAACACTAAAAATGAAGTGCTTTTCCACCACTCTGACACCATATACGCTGCAATACAAATAACGAGACACAAACTGCTCAAAACATTTTGGTTTCATTTTTAAATTACCTATTTCCCCCCAAGTTCCCATACTCGGGGCTGCCACATAGCTGCTCCTCTCAGCTACTTTTCCTGCACTAACAGCACCCAGTCTCTTAGGCCAAAATACAATTATAATTCAATTGTCCAAATACGGGTTACGCAGAGACGCAAAGACTTAAGCTGGACTATTTCTAGTTACCGGGAAAGGCTGAAAAATTAGGCTCATAACGCTGCTCAGCATTGTCTGACAGCAGCTCGCCCCTGCAGGTGAAGCCTGAGTGAAAGGGAGATCAGAAAGTCAATCTTTATACGACCTCGGTCTACATGAATGAAGTTAATGGGAGCTTTCCAGGGACTTAAACGGAGAAAGGCGCAGGCCCGGCTCCTTGTGTAGGAAGTGTTTGAGTGGAGAAGGGCTACACGCTAACAAAAGAAACCTTTGGTACCCGGGTCTTAAGACCACATAATACCCCCGCATTCATTTCTTTCTCTGCCTATTGAAAGAAAAAAAGGCTCTGTTTGTTTTTCCGATTCAGGCAGCCCTTTCAGCTCGCTGAATCCAAGGAGGGCACTGAGCAGAGAGGAGCGCTTATCAGCGCGCTGCAGCACGGCGGGCAGCCAGCGGCCCCGCGGCCGCGCCCCGGCCCCTGCACCGAGCGGCCCCGGGGGGGCATCGGCGGAACTGCCTTCATGTACAAAGTATGCCGAAGCGCCGGGCGAGATCGTCCGCGTGGGTGTAGCCGGGGCATTTATTGAAAACAAACCAAAACCGGCGCACACAATGAGCGTGTTTTATTATGCATGGACTTGAACACTTCAAGCAAAAGATACAGAGATAACTCCGCACACTGTTAGCAGCATCGGCAGGGTGCCGCTGAGATAACATCCACGCGATTCTTATCGAAAAGATATTTCTACAAAACGAGGGAGGAAGAAAAAGGAAATCACAATTTTTGTAAGCTGTCCTTAAACTCCAGGTGAGCCCAGCAGTCCAACTTTCGCTCCACCCAGCCCGCAGCACTAAGCTGGCAGCTCGCCGTGCGTGCCCACGGCAGCGGTGCCACCGCGACCCACGGCCGACGGCGAGCGCACCGGGCCCCGCGCTCAGCCGCCGCAGCCAGCACGGGCCGGGAGGTGCCTCCACCTGGCAGCAGCACGCCGCGGGGCGCTCGGTGAGCCCTGTCGGCAGCGTCCTCTCCTCCATTCACCCCTCGGGACGTAACTAAAGAGCTTTAAAACGGAGTACTTTAAAAATACCGAAGATGCAATGAGAAACTGGTTTCTTATTAACATTAGGATCTTAACAACAACGTTTCGGGGCAAAAAAAAAAAAAAAAAAAAAAAAAAAAAAGTAAAAACG
>JACDJE010000040.1:457640-506453 GCA_016647715.1 Pavo muticus
TCACGGTGCCGCAGTGTAGCCCTGCAGCAGCCCACAGCTGTGGTGGGCCCGTCGGGCCCTGGCCACTGCCAGCAGCACTGCTCAGACGGCACCGCCCAGCGCCTTCTGGTTCTTCTTCCTCTTTCTAATAGAGATGTGGCCCCAATCTCACACTCACACAAATTACAAAGGGAAACAGCTGAGAAAAACCAAAGATTTGCCAGGTAGCTCTCTGCTACTCACGTAGCACCCCACTTCTATTTACAAACACCATAACCTGTAACTAGGAACAATCACCAAATAGTTTGGCATCCCACTGTCTTGCCACCACCGCAGCACGCGAAGCGCTGCCCCTTGGCAGAATGACATTCCGCATAACTTTCCTTTTTTTCCCTCTTTCGCATCCTAAAATGGATCTCTTTCAGCTCAGCCTCGGTTCCTCAGCACGGCTGAGGGCTGCCAGCAATGGCCGGACAGTCAGCAGCCCCATAACGTGACCCGGCAGTGGCTGCTGCTGGAACGCCCGCTGGGGCACGTCTGCACGGTGAGCACTGTGCTGGCGCCGCCTGCCCACCCCACACTGCGAGCACACACCGCTGGGGCTCCCAGTGCTGCCAGACGGTGGCACAGAGGCTTGGGTGAGGGTAAAGCCACAGGCCTTGCTCTGGTTGAGGTGCAGCTTCATGAGCATTGTACAGCAGCACGGCTGCTGAGGAAGGCACCAGCTGGGCAATTGATTCTGGGTGAAACCTTTTTTTTTCCTTCTTTCTTTCTTTTTTTTTTTTTCCCCTCTGATCAGATTAGTTTTCCTCCAGATCATTTCCTTTGTCTGGTCAGCACGTGGCTGTGCTGCAGCTTGTGCTGGTACAATGGAGGGGGTAGCACGGGAGCACAGACAGGCAGGGATGGGAGGGTGGGTATGGCTGCTTGTTCTGGCAGCAGCAGCAGATTAGATGGGCTTAATCTGCTCAGGTACCTGCGGCTTAGTTTGGCAGAAATGTAGCTGTGTGCTCATATCTGCCCTGGGCGTAGCACAGGAGGTGATCCACGCACCACTCTTACCTGTTACAGGCCGTGGTCACAGATGGCACAATCACGCTCAGAGCGGAAACGCTGCCTTACAGCAGTATGAGCAATATACTTCTGCTCCAAGCTGTACTCCCAAATGAAGGATAAGAATCATATTTTTCCACACAAAGAGGGAACAAAGCTTCAATCTGCAGCGCCTATACCAGGACTTTCTTGGCTGGAGAAGTGGGAACAACCACACCTCCTCCTCTCAGGGAAAAAAAACTCTATAAAATGCCAGTCACCCCCTGCTTCCTCCCCTCTCTTCCTGTCCCATAGCCCAGGCCAGCAGGAGGGATGCACACGCTGTGCTGTGCAAAGGAGCTCAAGGACATCTCAAAGCAGCAGCCGAGACGCTGCCTTCCTGCCCGGCCCTGCCTGGCCCAGCCCAGCCCAGCCCTGCCGCCACTCCATCACCAGTGCCTCACACCGCCCATGATGCCCATGCAACTCCTCTCTGCTCAGCTCAGTATGTGGCACACCTTCCTCGGCCACCATTGCTGTCTTTTCTAATGTACCATAAAAACACACATGGCAAATATAATCCTATAAAAGTCTACTGGATCACCACCAAATTATGCTTATATATTTTTTGTTATAGGAAAATGCATTATAGTTATACAGGACAAAATCCTTGGTGTCCTATCCTAAGTGCTAATCTACCTATCGACATTTTCTGTTTGTTTTTCAAGGCTTGAGTAACCTGACTCCACTTTTGTCTTAAAAGGGGTAACAGCTGCCTTCCGGTACCTACACTGAGGTCACCAAGACAGAGCCAGGCCCTGTACAGCACGGCTGGAAGGAAAGAGACAGCAGACATCAGCTGAAGACTGCCTCCGCCAAGAAGGAAAGAAGGGCAACTGTCGTAGGCAACTCCCTTCTGAGGAGAGCGGACCCATAGGGAAGTGTGCCTCCTCTCCGGGCTGGGGTCAGAGACTAAAAAACTTCCTAGTCTGGTTTGACCATCTGATCTTTACTCTCCATTGATAGTTCAGGCTGGCAGCGATGAAGTCTCTAAGAGAAACTTGAGAACTATCAAAAGGGATTTCAGAGGGGAAACGGATCCTAGCCCAGGAGCTGGCAGAGCTCGCTGACAGGCTTATAAACTAGGTATGAAGGAGGAAGGGGATAAAATGTGCCTTGCTAGAGGTGAGCTTGGGGGAACAAAGCCAGGATGGGGGTGAGGCAAGGAGATCAGCTGAAGTGCATCTACACCAGTGCACGCAGCACAGGCAATGAACAGGAGGAGCTGGAAGCCACCACGCAGCAGGCAAACTGTGACTTGATTGCCATGATGGAAACATGGTGGGATTACTCCCACAGTTGGATTGTTGCAATGGATGGCTATAAGCTCTTCAGAAAGGACAGGCAAGGAAGGAGGGGCGGTAGCATGGCTGTCTATGCCAAGAGAGTGTTTCAGTGTTGTTGAGCTCGGGGCTGGAAATGATAAGGTTGACCCTCTATGGATAAGGATCAGGAGGAGGGCCAACAAGGTGGACATCCTGGTGGGGGTCTGTTACAGACAGCCTAACCAGGATGAAGAGACAGATGAGGTGTTTTACAAGCAGCTGGCAGAAGTTGCACAATCGCCAGCCCTTGTTCTCAAGGCGGACTTCAACTTTCCTGATAAGTGTTGGAAATACAATACAGCGCAGAAGAAGCAGTCTAGGAAGTTTTCAGTGTGTAGAAGATAACTTCCTGATGCAGCCGATAAGAGAGCCTACAGGGGGAGGTGCCCCGCTAGACCTGCTGTTCACAGACAGAGAAGGACTGGTGGAAGATGGGGAGGTTGGGAGCTGTCTTGGGCAGAGTGACAATGAAATGGTAGAGTTCTTGATTCTTGGTGAAGTCAGGAGGGGAGGCAGTGAAACTGCTACCTTGGACTTCTGGAGGGCAGACTTCAAACTGTTCAGGACACTGATAGAGAAGGTCCCTTGGGAGTCTGTCCTGAAGGGTAAAGGGGTCCAGGAAGGCTGGATGCTCCTCAAGAAGGAAGTCTTAAAGGTGCAGGAGCAAACTGTCCTTGAGTGCTGTTAAGATGAGCTGGAGGGGAAGAAGACCGGCGTGGCTGAATAGGGAACTTTTGCTGAGATTTCTGTGTAAATTCCTGTGTTTTACATTAAGTAGATAAGGCTCTAGATAATTTCCAGATTTCAGATGTACAGTGATGTACCTATTCCAGATACTGGTAACTAGTTCCCTTACGTATTTTCTGGGATGCAAGCATGCCTTGTTTGCAAAGAAGACTCAGTTTTACTCATTTAGCAGTTCCATCACTGGAACAGCCCTGCAGGTTGGCAGGCATCTGGCTGGTTAGTTATAAAGGAGCAACTCTTTGTTCCTAAAGGAAAAAAGGTGACCAAAGGGCTAGGACTATCTGTGTCAACAGTGTGTACAAATTATGTTCAGATCTTCTCAAATAACCCAGAGTTGCTTATTTGGAAACAGGGACTACTTGCGGAGCGGATTTGGTGCATTTTGGAGCTAAAATGTTGTGATTAGTTGTTCTTTTGTACATTCAGTCTGGAAATACAGGTTTGCAGACTGGGTAAATACAGAAAGATTGCTCTGGAAACCTGGAGACAACTAGAAGTCCTCAAGGATTTTTCATGTAACATTTGTCAATCTTAACAAACAGTAGACTGGTAAAACTGACCCACTGCTTTAAAAACAGCTCTACACATTTAAACTGCTACTTCCTCATTTCTCTTCTAAATCAAATCCACGGCTCCCTTTCTTTATCTCAAGCTAGCACTGAAGCAGTTCGCTCCCCGCAGGGCACTGTCTCTGCAGGATGGATGGTTCCTCAGCCCCAGATCTGCTTTAAAAAGGAAACTTCCTTCAATTGCAAAGCCCAAAATCAGAGTTGGGATGGGATGTCCTGAGCCTCCTCAGAACCCTGCTCCTGCCAGGACCAGCGATGCTGCATCAGGGCCTCCTGAGGCCCCATCAACGGAGGGTGATTGTGGGCACCTGATTTCCCCAAGGATCCACACTCTCAACACACCTTGTCATACGCAAAAAGATACAAAGCAGCGCAGGCTGGGGGCTGAGCCACAGAAATGTAAAAATACATTCAAATGCCCTGTGCAAGCTGAGGAAATGGTTTGCAGGGCTGAACTTTGGGAGATATTCAGCATTTCCTGGAACGCGTTCATAGTGGTGTATGGGAAGCTAAGTATTACACAGCAGCAGGTTTTTAATTCTAGCATTAAACTCATCTATTCAGAACTGAGAAGAAGAAAAGCATTTAAAATGGTCAAAAGGACAAAGGGAAGCTGATTTAGAGATAAATATTCTCCTCATTGTTTTTGTTATTATTTAAATATTCCAGGTATGCAGATAACGAAAAAAAAATCTGTATCCTGCTAAGTAAGGAAGAAAAGGAGAGGTCGGTAGAAATGGGACATACAAAAGCCACAAACGTTCCATATAAAAATTTCAGACACTTTTTTTGGTAGATAAATAAAATTATTATGAAGCAATGGCTTCTGCAGAAGCGCAAAGAACACAGTGCTGCACACACAGTGAGAGGCTGTTGTTTAAGAACACAGTCTTGAAAATAATCACAGCAGTAAATTCAACAGTAAGAATCTCCGTGACAATCAGAACCAAAAGGAGGAGGCAAATAATCTTTCCCAGCTGTACTGTTTCGAATATTGGTAACAAGATACCAAATTTTTTATATTCTAGATTAGAATCTAAAATAGCAAATCCTATTTTATCACTGACTATAAAAGACCAGTTTGGAGTCACTATCACAGATTTCTGTATAAACTCATCACTAGAACCCATCAACTCATCCTCCCCGGGAATCCTCCCACCTAACTCTTTAATTTTCCCATCACCTCTGTTGTGTGGTTGTGTTTTTGTTGTGCGTTCCTTTTTTTTTCCTTCCCCAAATCCACCAGCTCCCTGTGATACAAAGACCCGCCCTCTGCTCCATGTAGTGCACACTGAATGCTGCTGCTTTAGCCGCTGGGTTTGTGCCTCCCGTGGCATGTTTAGGCTCCTCCTGTTCCTTTTAGCTTGCACTTCATTCCTCCCATGCTTCCTTAAATGTTCCTGGAAGGACACTTCATAAATTGCACAATTAAAAGTAATTGTTGTCATGCCTTCAATGATTACTGGTGTTAAGAATATGAACATAGAGAGCAGCATGGTCTATAGTTAATGCCATGCCAGCATTTTACATTATGGAATGCATTATTTATTCTTTGAAAGCCATGACAAGATGATACTTTATAGAAATATTTCCACTGTCAAACAAACACCCCCTTCCTAAACATAGCTCGTATATTCTGGGAAGCACATGTAGGAAACAGAATTACTGTAAAGGATCGTTATATAACAGGAATTTAAGGAAGCTGCTCATAATTGGTAATTAAAACAGGACAAAATCCAATCTTGGTCTGTGGAATTAACTAGAATGACTCGAAAAGATCTAAATTCTGCCATTAGATAATGGTGCCAGACACTCAGTTGAAGCTACGAAGCAATAAGAATCTGCAAACAGTTGCCAGATTTATTATAGAACAAAATAATGAAGTCCGAAATGACAAAGTATATTGGTTTTTTCTGTGTAGGAAGTTGTTCATCATTTCACTTAAAACATGTAACTACCAAGAAAAGCTCTTTGTTTTGATATACTTCTGTGGGTTTTTTGCATTCTGAGTGGAATAAAGTTATGGGACAGCAAGGAACCAAAGCAAAAACCTATCTGCCAGATATTTTCTAGGAAACAATCAGTGACTACACAGCTGTTTATTTTATTCCATGTATTTTACATACTTACATTTTTAATATAAAGATTCACAAATAGTGAAGAAAAATATGGAAATAAATCTTTTTTTCTAAAGCTTCAGAATTAGTTTGGTTCTAAAGTAGAGTTGCACTTGATGGTTTTCCAACAGAAAAGAGGTTCTTTCTATCCACAGCTTGTTCAAGTTAGATGTGTGGGAATTTTTTGGATGAAAATGTTGAGGATGTGGGCCAGACTGGAACGGTTACCTTTTAGCTTTTTATTGGAATCTTAGAAATAAGAAATGAAATAAATGAAAGGTTGTCTGCGATTAAAATATATCTCAAGATCAAGAACAGTTGGTGACACCAAGAAGATAAATCACTGCGCAGTAGTTAGAGGGGAAGGTCTGACCAAAAATCAGCCAGATATCGATTTTATTCCTTTGTGTGCCATTGTGTTGGTATCGAAGTGCATGCAACATCTTCAGCCAGATTTGTCAGTGCTCTGTACTCATGGAAAATAAAAAATAGAACCCTTATTTGTTGTTTCTACATCTAAAAAATGGGACATATACTTGAATGAAACATGCACTCTAGGCATTGCAAACAGATTTGGTAATAACACAGTAAGGAATGGGTCATCGTGGAAAACAGACAAAGACAGAAAAAGTCACTTCCGATATGATACAAAAAGGGTGGAGTTATTGTCACCAGCACAAAGCCAGCTGGAGGAAAACCTCTGCTGCAGACAGCAGTTGCCTTCTCTACGCAGTGAGACAAGCCAGACTGGAGACTGTGTACAGTAGGTGCATACGTGTTGACATCTTGGAACAAAAACACAAAACACCTCTCTTTCCAAACAGTGTTGTTGTCCTAAGATGACTCTTCCTGCTATTTTTTTTCTTCCCCTAGGAGGAAGTACTGCTGTATTTGTTTGACAAATACTGGTGGTCAAGTGAGGAACTGGCAGCCGCACCTACTGACAAGCGCTGTGCAAATTTTTCCAGCCCTCACACACCTCCCTGTCAATTAACCTCATTTCTGACCTGCAAAAGTCTTTGCCGTGCTCAGAATCCCCTGAGCTCGCTGACAGCACGGCGCTGTCCTGCGGTGTCAGTTCCTATCATCTCACCTGAATGTGAGAAACTCATTTCCATGCAGGTTTCAAGGCGGCGTATCCATTTTATCTGTTTCAAAATTATAGCCTTACCCTGCAAGTTTGCTTTATAATCACATATAAACAGAAAGACATTCGTTTATAATACGCAATCTGATTACAGTGACCTAATTTAGAGCAAGAAGGAAAGAAACAAGATCATGTGACAGGAGTAGAGCAAATATTCATCTGAGACTGAATCTTATCTCATTTGCAGTATCTTTACAATAAAAGTATCTACATAAACCGTGATAGAATCGTTCCTGAGTACCTGGTGCAGCTCCCATCTCTGACAGGCATTAGGGTTTCAGTCTCCCAAAGAAGCCATAAACTGAGTGGAGGCCTGGACCAGAGCCCCCAGAGGTCCCTTCCAGCCTCAGCCTGCCTGAAGCTGCTTTTTTTCCCCTAAAACACATGCTCTCCCTCTCTGAGGTTTGAAATCGCAACTTACATTTGCTCCAGCTACAAATTACCACACAGCACTGAATAAAATGATCAACAGTCATTCTCAGAATAAGAAAACCACATTTTTAAAGTGGCAAGTCACTGCCTTCAAAGCCTTGATTTTATTCCAAGATGCTTTTCGCACAGCAGCCCCCAGGTAAGTTGACTTTTCCCATTTGTGTTCAGTGCTTGTAGCATTCACCATTAGCACCATCACTTCAGTTCCTGTAATTTTAAATTCAGAGATGATCTGAATATTTATGTTCAGTAATCAGTAAATTAATCAAGATGGCTAGGACAATTTATTTCAGGGAGTAATTCACAGAGTTATTTACTAATTGTTCTATACTGAGTGTCATGGGCTGGCAGCAGCACAAATCATAGTGGGAAAATATTTCATTGCATCGTAATTAAATTGTATATTTATTTAGGTAAATAGATTCTTAAAGTTGTTTCCAACATGTTCCCTCAAGTTGGATTAAAGCTATCTATCACCATATTTCACAGCCCTGTTCACCAGCATCGAAGAACATAAATCAAAGACGTAGAATGAGAGCCTGGCCTGGACAGTGGGAGCTTTACCAGTGGGTCTCAGGCCTCACACAGAGTGAAAGCATTTACACTGTGCTTTACCAACGACTCACAGCATGTAACTCCTCAGGGATGCTGAAAAAGTGGAAACCTGATCTGTTCCCCTTTCTTGCTCTGAGCTTCATGGCCTCCAGCCCTCTGTGCAATCCTTTGGTTCCTTCGCCTGCTGGTTCACCTCAGCCACCCAACAGAAATCTTTCCTCTTTTCAGCCACAACAGGGAGCTGAGCCGGGCCACGGAGGTGTCTGACAGGGCCACCACAAGGCGCCTGGCAGGCAGTAAGGGACGGTGTGCTTCCCTTCACCCGTGGAACTGTACTCAGAGCATTTTTCACTGGCAAACAGCTTTTTAACCAGACATTTGCAGTCAGATTCCCAAAACTGGAGGTTATTGTCACAACCAGACTCAGCCACATTGCACAGACGGGCTCCACAGAGTTGGGTGAGAGAGTCTAGATAACAAAGGAATTAGGCTGAACTCTTGCCCTCAGCTTGAACATTCTTTGAAGTTCTTCCCTGCCTTGGCAGCTCCTTCCCCTATCTTCCCCTGTTACAGCCCCTGTTGGAGGCTCCGCATAGCCAAGATTTTCTCAGTTCTGGGATCTTCAAAAGGAATTTTGCACCGAGCTCCCCCAGGACAGGATCCCCACAGCATTCCAGTGCCTGTGGTCCACCTCACTGCGTGGATTCCTGTGCAGAGCTGCACGCCTGTGGCGTTCAGCGCCGGGAAACTCCCAGCAGAATGTGCTCAACAGGGCTTGAAAAAAAGGATTTCAGCAAATGGCTGCAGGGGCCTTCTAGGATGAGATCCTGGGAGGAAGTGGATGGTCTAGTGAGAGGCAGATTTGGATAACTTTCTCTATATATTTTGACATGAATCCATGTGAACATGCGCCCTTGCATATATATGTTACAGTTTTTGTTGTTGTTGTTGTCTTTCCATTGCAACCACCAAATAAACATCTTCCCACTTCAGGACCCTATCCAGCTGGCCTCGATGTAATCCAGTAGTACCTGAATGGAGACAACTGAGTACTGTCTCAATATTGCTCTCAGCCCTAAGACAGACGATTTGCCCCTCACTGTTCTAAGCATCCTTGAGAAGTTTCGTGAGAATATTTGTTTGCGTAATTGCAGATTGAGCTTTGCAGTATTTCTCACAATCATCTGCCAGATATATTATTTAACTAAATCAGCCAAAACCTAGGCCAAAATACCATCCAAATGTATTTGGTAAAGCACAGACAAAAAGATGTTTCGACAGACAGACGGATTTGGGATACGTGCAGATAGGACGACTGCAGAACACAGATGTGTACTCTCAAAGAGAGGAGAGGTTAATGACTTCGAAGGGCAAACATACTTACTTGCTTCTTATACCTCCATTGTAATCAGTTACTCTACAGCAGACAGTCTCATTACTATAAATTGCAACTAGAGGCATTTTTGCCTTGCAAAGGAATTCATACAAACATGTCAGATCATGTCAGCTGAGAGGTTATATAAATCACATTCTGCACAAAGTGAAAAAATACATTTTGCATCCAAGAAATTTTAGACTGCTTTATGAGTAGGGCCCGCTGTTTCACAACTCAGGAAGTTTTATCAGAATTACTAACACCATTTAAAAGGTACGAAAAGAAAGCTGAAACTCTAAATATGCCTAAATGCCTGTGTTTTAACCCCCTTGCTCATTATGTTTCCAGAAAAGTTGCTAAATCATTCGACAGAAGGGTTGTTCCTAACCCGGCCTCAGACCATTTAAAAATACATACAACTTATACACTTGTATGTATGCAACCTGGAAAAAAAGGAGCATTCTTACATACGAGTGCACTGACAAGAGGTATGTGTAATGAAAAGTCTTTATGTCATTTTCCTAATTTCAAGAAAGTGGCAAGCTCCTCACACCAGTTGCCCACGAAAACTACCAACTTTTTTTGCCACGATGAGGACTTTAGCTTCTTTTATCTAGTTCAGTACTCAGTAATTTGAGAAAGACTAAACCCTTTTTCCTAGTGAAGACGTGGTGTGATGGCTCATGTCAGTAAATCATGCAGGCACATGGTTTTGCAGGAGCTGGGCCGCAGTGAAAAAACGCCAGAGCTGAATGAATCCCCTAGTGACCGTATTCCATGGGCCACGCGTTGGCTAGACTGGTACAAGTCACCAAGTCACTCATTCACACGATGGAACAGAAAAGTAGGAGAAGCTAAAACTTTGAGATATAAGTGACTAAAACTGCAAAACAAAGTCCAATCTGATTCTTCATAACCGTTTTTAAACAGAAAAAAAGAACAAAAAAAGCCCACATTCTGTATCAAAATGTAAAATTTGATCATACGTCCGTCTGAGTAGAATGACACAAAGTAAGTAACTCACGTTAAGCTCCCTTAGTGCAGTTTTTACCGTGTCATTGTAGAATACTGCAAAACTCTGTTTATTTTCCTAAGAGTTCAGGTTAAGTCTTTGAAATGTCATCAGTTTAGACAACCTTTTATTTTTTTCTTAACAAGAGACCGTCTTAAATTAATGGAAAGGTTAATTTTAGAATGCATTACCATAACATTTCCATTTCAAATAATACATTATATTATAATCTATATTCTCTACTATGTGTTTTAGATTCCATGGTTACAGTTGGTTTAATTGCCTGAAGTTGTCTAATCAGTGATTTTCTATTATGTCTGGCTGATAACATTCAGGAATTGATGTCAGAACGCCAGAGCTGCTCTGTGGCAGTGCAGAGCCGCCCAGCAGTGTGCCACACCGAGACCACCAGCTCCTCGCTGGCTGCTGGAAATGGTTCTGTGATCCCCGCCTACAGATCTCAGCTGCTGCTGGACTATTGCATTGCTTCTTGCTCCTTTCAAGAACTGTAAACTATAAAATAAACACTCCGAAAAGGCAAAATTAAAAAAAAAAAAAAAAAAAAAAAAAAAAGGTCATGCCTTTTCATGCTGAGAAACCCCAGGCTTCAGATGACGCATAGAACTTAATGCTATTTACTGGACTACTATAATTATTTGGTAGCTGATCAAAGCAATAAACATATAATTTGGCAGGGTGGGTACATGTCACAGGGAGCGGATGCGAGCTCCTGGCTTCTCAGAGTCTCACTCAGCTGTCCCTTTGGGAGCAGACCCCATCCACGAGGTGTCTCCCCCAGCACAGCCCCCTCTCCCCAGTCCCTTATTTGCCAGCAGACAGTATGGCACTGCCTCACTGCGCTCAGCTCCTCGTGGGGCTATGCTATGGAGGGGGAAAGTAAACTGATAACAGTTTAAATCTAGATCGAGAAATAGACTTTATAAATTGTTTTCCTGGCTAGACCTGGGCTCTGAGACAGGAACCCTGAAATCACTCCCGCTGCTGAGAGCTGCCCTGTTGGGATGCAGCCTGGCTGCAAAGCCCTGACCAGAGTCAAAACTGTAAGCAAGCAGCTACTCAGAGCCTTAAGCAGCAGAACATAAAATATTTCAGTTCCAAGAGACATCTCCAAACACTGAATGTCCTTAGTTTGGTCTTGAGATCTCGATTACACTTGCAAATGAAATCATCTTTGTTTAAAGCCATACTTCAGAGAAAGACACTGCAATGTATTAAACTGTTGGAAACAAATTAACAAAGCTCCACAAAGAGCAGAAAAATGTTATTTATCCATCTGAGTTTATCTGAATATCAGCAGTTTAAGAGGCACAGTGGAGATGTTGCACATTTAACAAAAAGCTTAAGTCTACAAATTTCCTCACGTGCACGGCAAATCTTTCTTTAAAAGCTGAAATCATGGCTACAGTAACTTCCTATTCAGTCATTTCCTTAATTAAACCATTGAACTTTAATGTGAAATACAGCCATTACCAAACCAGAAAGGAATCTGAACAATAACAATCCACTGAAATGGGCAGCGCAATAACCAAAAGTGATGTAAAGAACGCTGGCTGATACTTTTTGGTCTGAATCAATTACACTGAGATACTAAATCAATTCCCCAAGATACTAAATCAAGTTTTAGGAAACTCAGTATTAGATCAAAAACACACAAGCCACATTGATGTCATGCAGTGAAAAATCAACACAAATGTGCTCGCCTTGGTAAAGTCTTGGTTTTTTGTTTTACTCTCCAAGTTTTTTTGGAGGCAACACTTTCAGTCCAGAGATACATATGTATCATATGATACATGTGCTACAGTGTAGTCTCAAACACCTGGACTGCTCTGTAACTGAATATTATTCGGGTGAGATTACCTTGGGCACTTTGTCTTCTTTCTACTCCAATATCACAGTCCTCAGTGGTGCCCAAAAAGCGCCCAAATGCCTTCATTTTAAGCAGGCTCCTTCCTTTGGACAATCCCTGCATTCCCACCAGTCCCTGCATCCCATAAACAACTTTAGCACCCAAAAAGCTGCCGCCCCCAAGGACACGGGCCAGCACTGCTCACTAGAGGCAGGGCCTGCTCCCTTAGTGGTGCCAGAAGCCGGCCGTGCTCAGGACTGCTGATGACTGCTGGCCTTCAACAGCACAGCACAGGACGGGTGCTGGGAGTTCAGGGAAAGACTGCAGGTACTGCTCCATCTCTGTGCATATAAATCCTACACAAGCAGCAGAAACACAGCCCGTGTGCTTATACCTAGCCTGTACTGCCAAGTGGTCCCATAGGGCACACAGATCATGGGACCAGAGCATCAGGCTGCGATGCTATTCACTGTTTTTTGTTGCCCATACAGTAATAACTCTGCATGTCGTTAGTCACCTGGCCAGCTCACATCTGTGGGTGAGGTCACATTTGTTGCAGGGAAGGACATGATCTGCTGTTTGTGCAGTTTTAGGGTGCTGGGGCAGCGTCATCCTGAAGACGTAAGGCTGCCAGACAATCAAGCCAACAGCACCTTTGTTTTTGAGGGATTAGTAGGCCATTAAAGATAAGAGTTTTAAAAAGTTGGGTGAATGTTATCAAAATTCTAGTGCCCACTATTTAGAATATCTAACCCCCATCCTTACGTTTCATCAGGCACGTTAGCTACTTGGAGCTGACAGATCCAGAGGGGCCTTCAGCAAACACCACGCCTGCCTGCTCAGTTAAGCTCACATTTCAAACAGGGCTGAGATGACATCTAAGCATTAAGCTTAAACCTTGCTGCACAGGCTGACAGCCACTAAAATGGGCATACTATACCACAGCCTACAGGTTTTCCAGGTATTTCCATACTTCCAAGAACTAAAAATAATAATCAAACAAAACCTCAGAGTTAAGAGACTACTTCCAAGAAGACAATGACTTGTTTAGGCTGTGGAGTAAGGCACAATGATGTTCTCTCCTCTGTTTCAAACAAGGCTCTTCCAAACTTTTCTCCTAGCTGATTTTACTCTCAATTACTTAAAAATAAGTAAATAACATTCAGAAATATAAATATTTTAAAGATCTTTAACAGCAGTATTTTGGAGTGCATGTTGATGGCAGTTTGATCCAGATCCCAGACAGAGTGATTTTTCTTTTCCTTGTATTCAACAGGAATGGTACCATGATGCTAACAACACAGCCATCTGATTTACGCTTGGCAACCCAAGTGGATAGCTACTGAGATAGCTGGATTCTTCCATGGGTAGAAGAAAACCGGGCAGGTAACACGGAGCACTGGGTGCCAGGGCTAGGGCCTGCTGATCACTCTAGCTGGCTGCACTAGCACAGCCAGGCAGTCTCCCCAGCTCTGACAGCAAAGCATCGCGTGGGAGCGGGCTGTGCCCTGGCGTGCTGCAGGATGGTGCCTCTGCATGGGGAATGTCCCGCAGCACAGATTTCAGATAAACACAAATCTTTTTGTCACAGGTGTAAATCGAGTGATGACTTCTGGGTCTAGTTTACAAATCTGACGTGGAATGAATCTCTGTGCTGCTAGATGTTTGTAAAGCACCAGAAGTATCAGTGGGATGGTATTTAAGTAATAATAGCTACAATAAGATTGTGAAATTCATATGGACTAGATAAGACCCTTTTAATCCTGCTGGATGATACCATGCTAACTGACTGCCTACATCCATGGCATTCAGTAACATGGTATTAGTAACGCTAGTTTTACTTTACACACTATTAAGATAAATACTTTTCAGTAACTGTTTATGAAAAAAAACACAGCTCTTGTGTAACAGTCCTGTTAAACAAACAGACTGACACAGAGATGCTGAGACTTTGTTTATAATGAAGATACTTTATTAAAGAGAAACTAAATCTCCTGCTAGGCTGGATCTCCAAACTGAATGGGTTTTCCAGGTGATGGAAGCGAGCATTGTGCTAGGTCCCGGCCTGATTACTTCCTTTAGGGATGGTTTTGTCATTGTGCCACCACCCCTCCCCAGCGACTCCTAAACAACCCAGGGTCACTGCGTCCTCTCTTTAATTAGTATCTCAATGCTTGAGGGAGGGGAGAATGTCAAGGAAAGAAAGAATGAGAAGACACTGTAAACAAAAGTCCTTGAGGGCATCTTAACAATTTGGACAAGGAATGGAAAAAATGCTCCATTCTTTTGTTGGTGGTAAAAAGGAAAACAAACAAAAAAAAAAGGTTGTTGTGGGCAGAATTTCAGTTTTAGTTGTATGGATTTGGATAAAAAGAGAAATCACGCTAAAAAAGAAACACATTTTGTTCCCAAGACGGCCTTATGATCCATCAGATGAGTATATAATCTACATTTTACAAGAATGCCAACCAAAAATACGGTGCTCCAACCAGAAAGCAGCTGAAATCCTACGGTCTGTTCCTGTAAGAGCCATAAATGAGCCAGAGTGGGGTGAAAGCAATTATTTTTATTTGCATTAAAACTTCTAATGTTTGGGGGTTTTGTTTCTTTGTTTGTTTGTTTTGTACAAAAGCATTTCAGCTGAAATGAGTGGCTACTTGTTTCATTACTGTAACTTACACCTATATTTTCCAGGGAAAACTACAGATAATCTACAAATGAAGTAAAATAGCACATGAAGCAATAAGAACCCCTCCTTTTCATGCTAGATAATTAACTTGCCCCGGCAGTTCTCTAGACTAACAAATCAGAAAATAGCAAACATTGCTGAAGTTAAAGACTGTCCTTATCAAATAGGAAAATTCGTGCATACGAGCATATGTTTTAAGAGTTAAAAATGTACCTTTTTTACTTTACTTTACTTGGGTACATAGAGAACTAAGTTCCAGGTAAGGCAGGACTGCAAGAACCACCAGAGCGCACCTATGACTGACTCCTCTGCTCAGCACCTACAAGGATTTAAACATTCTGTTCCTCTGTTTGAAATTTAAATACTACTATGCAACTTGGGTTTGGAGGGTTGTACTTCTCAGGTCTGTGTTTGAGCCCTGGATCAGTCAGATGAATGACGGAATTATGGCAAGAACTCTAATGTGTAGCTCCATTGCAAGGAGCATTTTGTTCTGTTGTGCATTTTGTTGTGCTCCCATACCCCAAGCAGGCGAGACACCACAAGGTGGGTTTCAGGTTCATGGGTGTAAGCCTGGCTGCAAGCTGACTGTTATTCGGTGGTTTATAGTCTGTACCACATGAGAGACACTCACCAGTACTCAGTTAGTATAGTTTCTACCTTTGGACTGCATGTAAGTATATCCAGAATGTCACATTTCATTTTAAACATCTAAAAATGCAGAAACCTCTCATCTCTTCCGTGTAATACTGTAGTGTTACTCTAAAGAATAGCCTGGCTTTTAATGATTGATTGATTGATTTTAAATAAATCAGATGTCATTCTTAAATCCCTTTTTCTAAAATTAGTTTCATGATGTTCATGACCGGACCTGGGGGGATGCCAAACGCTGAGGGCAGGTAGTGCCATTCGTCATGCCCTACGTCCTTGCCATGCCTACCTCATGCAGTCACCAAAGAAAATTCTTCTTTAAAAAGAAAGCAAAAACAAACAAACAAACAATCCCAGCAAACAAAGGCACTCTCAGGCTGAGGGGAAGTAAAAAACACATTTGAAATGTATAAATTTTAGCTATAAAAACATTGATGTTGATTAAAGATTTCCATAGTGAACAATTTACAAGAAATTACCTCAGCAGGGTGAATGGATTTGGTTTCATAATCACAAAGTTCCCTAACTCCACGGTATTATATTCCAAGCAAGCTTGTATATTAAGTTTAATTTCACTATTTTCAGGAAGTGATTTTACTCAAGATTGAATACAGCTGTTAGCAGAGTTCACTGTTCCAGAAATGCTTCTACGCAAACTGGGAAAAAAAAAAAGTGCTCCATGAGGTGTGGATTCACATTCTGACTCTGAAAGTACAGAACACATCAGAGGAGACAAGCTCCACGTTCAGAAAATATTCCCGAAGAAATAAAGTCTTCAAATATTTAAAAAATGGGAGAAAAGTCTGGGTAAGGTGTTTGATGACTTACAGGAGTTGCTAGATCTTCTCTGACAACACAGAGCTAGAATACTTGCTGGCTTTAAGAGAAGACATGGTGGTAAATATACCGCCTCTCATTTTGTTCCAAGCATTAGTATTAAAAACCCATTTACGGGGGCTCATTTCATGTACTATTTCATCTTGATTCCGTTCTTTTAATATGCACAGCAACGCATGCTGGCATACAGAGCAGGGCCTCTGCAGAGGAAACGCTGCCAGCTAGAAACACAGGATGTAATCGAGACCACAAGAGACACATACTCGGTTATAAATGTAACTATGCTGGAGGTATGGGAAAGAAAAAAAAAAAGTCCTATTTTTCACTGCCAGCTTTAATTGTTTCAGTGACATTCTCCCGTTCTCATTTTGTGCCAGTATAATGAAAAGAAAAATAATCAAACTTAATTACATTTGCAGCTAAGATAACTCCAGGATGCAGCATGCAGCAGGGCAGCTCCCTTCTCCTCACAGCAGCTCTCCTTTTGCTTTACACACCTCTCCTGAGGAGCCCTGCTCCTTATTAAATGCCATCTTCAGCAGGATGACATTATCTGCTCAAACTAGGCCCAAATGCATAACATAAAATGCTATTAAAAGCCAGTCAGTGGAAAAAGGAAAAAAACAAAACAAAACAAAAAAAAACCCTGAATCTCAAAAAAGTACTAGTTAATTCAAATTTAAGAAGAAATATAAACTAGGAATCAAACTTCCCGTCGGCATCTGTATCCCAAACCACAGTTTGTGAGAAGAGAGAGAACCGGGAAGGAAAGCAGACAAAAACGGAGAAAAAGCTAAACCGATTAATTTATTTTCTGCTGCAAAACGTCTTCCCTAACGCCACGAAGTGCAAATGAGGTTTCTAAAACGCTTCAGGTTTCGGCCTCAAGCAGCATGCATTCACGACCACACGGCCTAAGACGTTCCAAGCGGGCTTCCACCCGAGCAGGCCGAGGCGCGGCGCCCCGTGGCACGGCCCCAGCCCAGCCCCAGCCTTTCGCGTGGCACCGCCAGGCGGCAGCGCGGCGGGCAGGGCGGGCCGGCAGGGCTCAGCGCGGCGCCCCGCGGAAGACGGCACTGAGCGGCCCCGCCGCGCTTCCTGCTCCCGCCCCAGCACGGCCCCGGGGGGACCCAGCGGGGTTTGCAGCGCGGCACCCTCAGAAGCGCGCGATGACAGCCGCGAGCAGCTCGACTCCGAGCGCAGCCTCTGCTTTCCAGCGGAGCGACGCGGCGGCTGCGCTGTACGCGCCGCGGAACTTTTCCGAGAACTTGGGGGCCGGCAGCCATCTTGTCCGCACGGTACAGCGCCGGCGGCACCGCCGCCCGCTAGAGGGAGCCCGCCATTCCCCGAGATGGGAGAATAAAAGTCTATTCAATAAGGGAAACTGAATTTTGCCTTATCCCGAAAGTTTGCTGTGATGTATTTGGAGCACCTCGCCACCCGCCCACAGCCTCTGGTGCTGCCAGCGCTCTCCGTGACTCATCGCAGTATATAAAGCCACCCGGAAGGTTGGAGGCTATCACCGTTACGCAGTATTTATATAAACTCACTGGTTCGTAACACACTTAAAAATAGCATAGAAGTCAGAACTGTCCCTGAAATATTTTCAATATGCATATACTTAGCCTCAGTAACAGACCCACACACATGCACACACGTACAGATGCAGCCCACGAGCACCCACTGTTCAGCCCTCGCAGGGTTCCCTGGCAGATGCGCTGGAGCAGGGATTAAATCCTGGTTTTGCTGAAGGCAGTGGATATTTTACCTTTGAACCCAGTGGCAACTAACAGCTCTGGATGCGCTTCTCAAAACCACAGCCTCCAGGGCGTCACACGCATGTGGTAATGAGGCATCTCCCGGGACAGCCCATCAGCCACGGAAGCAGCTGGATACAGTCCTTGGATGTATTTGTTGGTTAATTACCATCTATCCAAAATGCTCTCCAGCACCTTCACAAAGTGGGTTTTGTGCAGAAGAGCCGTATATCGCCTTCATCAAGTGAACCAACATCAGAACGACAAGTCCCAGCTTTCCCCATTAGAGGCTTCTCCTTTGGAAACAATTGCTCCAAGAAGGGAGAGAAAGCTACTTTGCATGAAGGCTGGAGATACATAGTTGAGCAGTTAAACAGCGCTGTTTGTGGCGACAGCATCAAATGCATTTTGATCCTACGCTATAGGCTTTTATTTCAGCATCCACTGAAATCAGGTTATTACCCATTTCCTTAAAACATTAATAACAGAATGCTGATATACTTGGAACGTGGCTTATCATTTTAATCAAGTATTTGTTACCCACAGTTACAGTTTGCTATTCCTCAGATTCTAACCTGTATACTAATTTTGAACTTTCTTTCAACAAGAGGAGTACAGTACAAATATCTAGGTATTCAAAGTTCACACAAAACAGAGGTGAAAACAGCCAGCTAAAGGTTAGCCCTTAGGACATAAGGACTCTCATGGAAAGGGGTCTAGTGATTAATAGACCACATTGGGATGCGAGGGAGCTATGCAGTTTATGTTCTACTCCTGCCACTGTGTGATTCCTCCACTGTACATTCGTTCCCCTGCAGCAAAATACACATACAATCCTGGGATCTTAGTTTAAAGCTATTCTGGACCTACCAATAAAAAACGAGGTATATTAGCACAATATTAGAACTATGCTCGTCCTTTATCTACAGTTACTTTTACATTCATATTTCAACATTTAAAAAACTGTTTTTGCATACAACTTGAGCAATACTTTTCTACCCTTGAAATTTAAATAAGATCTGATGTCCTGCGACTTTTTATTTGATCCAATATTATCAATATTGACTTTAAAGCAGTTCTCTCCATACACTTGTAGAGTGTAAAAGAGCTGATAGTTTTGTCCATGTATCACGCTACCTGTTTGGAATCTCAGTGCTTGCGCCAATCCTTTCTAAGTAATTGATTAATACAATATTTTGGAAATCCAATTCAGTTCTTTTTCTCCACCTCACAATGCTTTTGATCCCTTCATAATGTAGAAGGGGAATTAGAATACTTAGAGTATTTCAAAAACACAGCTATTAAAGAAAATAAAATCTATGTGAAATAAAATGAAAGAATTGCATTGCACGGTCAGTTGACTAGCACTGATTTAGACAGGGTCAAGAAAGTCACTAGGTGGAATGATGTTTCAATTCTTGATTTGACCTCAAGTCTTGATACTTTTATTATTTAAATGAACTGGCAGGCCACTGCAAATATTATAAAATAGATAATGCTTACAGGAAATATGGAAAATGGAAACACAGAGACAGACATCAGACAGAAAGCTTTGCTTTTGCTGCCTGCAAATGTACCCGATGGGAACCAGATCTTATGTAAGCTTCTGATCGTCAAATATATATATCTCTCTGGACAAATTGTATTGACAGGCCAGTCTTGCAACAGGAAAGCTGATCCCAGCCTAAAAGCAAATTAGGGCAAACAGGGAATTACATAGTTGCAGCATAGTTCTCCCCAAAAGCAGAAATCTGGATTTATTTCTCTGAAGGCACTAGAGAGTTTTAATTAAAAGGAAGGTTTAGGAATTGCAGTGTTCTAGGAGGCACCCCTGCTGCTATACTTTCTACTGTCTTGGGCACTCTTGGACCAATATTTTATCTTGATTATTTGCAGACTATTTAAGATATCCATTACTGGAAAACTAATGACTAACAGGTAGTCTGGGATGAGGGATATCTGGGACTTGACTCATCGCTCCCCATGCTCCAGGTAGTCATTTATTCTGGTGTCAGGAGACTATTGAAGATATGACTTAGATTTATATGAAGACTCTGGATAACAGACACCTTATGACCACTCTTTTTTTGCTATAAGTAATTCAATGTGGGGTAGGGTAATTAAGAATCACAGTCCCTGTCTGTCTAATTTAGGGACACACAGGAAAGCCATGATTATCAGCATAAAGCAATAAAGATGTCACTTTTTTTTTTTCCTGGTATACTTGGCTCAATCCTACATACAGGGAGGCTGAGCTCGTTTGATCTCTTTGGGCAACAGCTTCTTTTGCCCATGAGAACATGGCCATGCTCCTTCAGAGCAGACATTTCACTTAAACAGACTTAGAAAAATGAACCTAAATATGACTTTTAACCCGTGTTCTATATTTCAAACTTACTCATTAAAAAAACTCATTAAACAATGCTTATTTAAAATTGCATATGGTAAAAAAAGAACTACATGCCTTAACCCAGGTTAAATTTGTTATAGAAATTCCTTTTTCTTTTTATAAATACTGAATTGAGTTGGATACATGTCACAGGATTTACAAAAATGAACTAAAATAAATATACCTAGCTTCACATACCATTTTCAAATCCAGCAGAATGAAGAGGAAAGAAACAAACTGTTATTTACTAATTTCAACTTAGTATTTTCATTTATTTAAAAATAATAGGAAAAAGACTAATGTAAACTGCCAAATCTGAGCACATTGAGGCAATGGCGAGGCCTGCTTTCACACAGTACAGAAGTGGTCCTCAGCATTACATTACATTTATCTGAAGAAGGTGGTATACATGTCACATGCCATCCCTACTTCTGCTCTTGAAGTTCCTATCCCTGTATTTGAGCATAATGCTTCTTCTTACAAATGGAGCTTCCGAAAAAGAACCTCATTGCTTTCTCTAAGTAAATGTAGTAGCATTATTTTCTCTAGGGTACAAGGAGGTCTGGCTTGGGAGGTGGTAGAGCAGAGCCCCCAACTATTTCTAATCAAGACACTCAGAGGCACAAAACACTGTGGGTTTTTCTGTTTGTTTGTTTGTTTGTTTTATTTTTTTTAACCCAAGTAATTAAATTTTTCCCCTCTCCTTTCAGAGTTATATCAATAGATAAAACCAATCCTGGAGATAAAATGAACAACTCCACTATCGCTTTCTTCCAAATTCAGACAGAAATTCACAGCAAAAAATAATGCTGACTCTCTTGATCTATGTATAGATTTCTCACTCACTTAGTCATAAAGAGCAGAAGTCAGGTCAGAGAGGAGGAGAATTATGGAAATAGTTCAATACTGACTTGGAAATGGTGGCTAAACAGCAGAGACAGATTGGATTTAAAATGTTATCCTGCAGTGGCTGCTATCCTAGACAGCTTTAGGCTGCATTTGTCTGCTCTTTAAGAAGAAAATGGTGTCCCCAGCTGCAAAATGCAGACTTGTCTCAGGAAAGAAAAGAACTTATCCCCACGTAAGCAAAAACTGTGTCATGAACACATAAGAAAAGATGCAGATTAGCTATTGATTCTTCTTCCATTTTGCCCCTTTTAGCCTGTGATTTTGCCAACAGCGGGGAGCACAGCGCAGGGATCACTCTTAGGGAGGAAGAGACGTTGCTGGAGTCAGGCACAAGGTATTTCCTGAATTTATTATTTTCAAGTACAAAGTTTTGAAAGCCTGTTGTCTGCTATTTCAGACAGCAATTTGTTTCCTCTAAGTTTGAAATGTCAGATCTCGCCGTGCAGTTAAAAGTTGTGCTTTACAGAAGTCGTGCTTTTGTGTAGCACACAAGAACATAAGTGCATAAACATTTTAGAATAATTAGAATATGTTATAGTTCCATGTGGGAATATGGTATTTCCATAACACATGTTAATGAACAAGATATGTTGTCACTTCATTATAAAACACCCATTAATTCTTACTCAGTTTTCACACTGTTTAAAATAACAATCCAAGGTTTCACCTTTCCACAAAAGATGGCCCAAGGAAGGAATGATTCTTTTGGCTAATTGTTTTCCAGTCTAACTCATTGAGCATATTTTTCTCTTACACTTAAGTTACTAGCAGGATTTACTTAACGTTTTTCATTCTTAAAGCACTGAACAAATAACGAACCTTCTCAACTATTAATACTATTAGTATTTATTATTACTGATCGCTGCTATTACTGAGCTATTCATTTACAGATGGTAGAACATCTGTAACCATTTTAGGCGGCCATCCTCAAGAGTAAACAGAAGACAGCAAGCTTTGAAACTTTTCCCCATTTGTGCATTAGTGTTTAAAAGCCTGTTCATTAACTCAGCATGAAGTTGGATACTTCAGTTGAATACTTGGCATCTTAACTCCTTCACAATTAAATCTTTTGCTCATTTATGCCTTGTTCAACCTCCCTGACAGTGGCCAACAGATAAATGTCATCTAGTCTTAGGCTTCCCAGCCTAAATAAAGAATAAGTAGCAGCTCCCAAAGTTAGCTGTAACCGATCATTCCAGGCACCAGTGGTACTGAAGAACGAATCTGTCATTCTCCACCTCTTTATGGTCTTAAAACCTACCCAGTGCTTCAAGGGGTTGTCTTGTCACCAATCCCTAGCAGTTGCTTTAGTAGCTCTGGAAATGCCACTATCCTATTTTCTACACAAGGTGGTACAACGTTGGGCCCTGTTGATTTACCTCACTCCCACTTTTGGAAGCCTGCCACCCCCTCAAAAAAGGATGAAGTACGCAGTTCTTCTCTTTTTTTAAACTCCCTGCTGAGAGTACCAGGAAGGGTGACAGCTGAGGCAGCGGCCTGCGTAACTACAATGAGCACAGAAGGAGACCGGCTTCTCATTTCACGTTACCAACACAAAGCCATTGAATGCCGGCAACTTCGTTCACATCCTACAAGCTATGACTTTATACAGTAACATGATGTTGGAAATCAGACATATTTTGGTGAAATAAAGATTTTTTTAAAAAATCAATTGCAAATGGAATCTAGACATGTCAACATCATTCCTGCCTTTATAAACTGTACTCTCATTCTGAAATCTTAAACGTTATAAATGGGGAGATGATATATTAGATGTAAAGTAAGTAAAAAATGAATTCTCATGCCACTTTTGCTGATTTTTTTTTTCCCAAAATTTATGAAAAGCAAAGAAATAGAGGAGTGGGCCACAGAGGCAGAAGATGATTAAAAATGATTTATCCTATGTAGTTCAAATCAACCCTTTTATCAGCCAACAACAAGAAAAAGAATATATTCCTATCTTCCAGAAATCAGGGCACAGAAATAAGGACAGAGCTTTAAATATAGCAGGAGGCATTCGATCTGGAAGTTGGAATCCCAAGGAGTGTCCAGAGACCACATACTCATAAATCTGAGATAAGTCCTGCCATCAGCTTGGTATCAGGGATGACAACCACGCAACAATCCTCACAAAGGTTACTGAAAGTACACCCAATTATCTCATCCTAACGTTTTTTTACTAAATGATTAAAAATAGCATTTCAAAGTGATCTTTATTTAATTATAATCGAGCTTTTAAAATCTTGAAAATGAATTGTGTCAAAGAAAGACTTAGGCCAGCCTGAAGGAGAATGTTTCCAACTTCTTGTTTTATTAAAATTTCTATAAATGTTCCAATTCTAGGGAGCTGCAAACGCATTGCCTTCCACTCCCGGTTTTCAATTGTCAGCAACACAAAAAATGATCTGTTCAGATAGTTCTTGTTTTATTAGGCAAACGTTTGAAGACATTGTTATTCCCCTAGACTACCCAGTCCTTTGATCCACTTTATAAGGCATAAAAAATACAGAGATTAGATGTGAACGTGTTTGAAATCATTTAACAGAATCTCTTTGATTTGAGGTAAAATAGACTCCCTCAAGGTGTTGGGATGGTAGAGAATGCTGGCAAAGCTTCTCGGCTGCAGAAAGACCTCTGTCCGTGGCACACTGCTTCTCTGTGTACCCAGGGATCACCAGTATCTCGGCATCCACACACACAGCAACTCGCCACTACTTTTATTTTGTTTGTTTTTAACTAACCACAGATACGAAGTGCAGTGTGCCATGCCCTATATACATGAATCAAAAGACCTATTTACAAACACAACAGATAGGGTGTCCTAGTCTTCGTAAATCTGAGTTCTTCACAAATATAGCATGTTTTCCTCATTTCATTTTCCTTTCATGAGCTTATATCGTGTTCTGTGGCATGAAGATGATTTCTCCAGCAAGAATAGACCGACTGGATTATTTTTTAATGCTCTGCAACTGCAGTCATTAATCTTTACTCAGGAGAAGTAGCTCATTTTTCCCTTATTTCCATACTTTGAGATTGAATTCATTTCCTCATTTCATTTGTAATAATGAAAATAACTATCTATTCTTTACATACTTCATTAAGTCTTTTACAGTGATTGCTGGGCTACTTCATACCAAAGGCTAAAAAATCCAGTATTGGAATACTCTAATGCCATAGAGCAGGATTTTCTTCAGAAACTCCCCAATTCTAGTCCTGGTTTCACAACTACTTTTTCCTCCACTGCAGCACAAAAGCAATTTTTAATACTTAATTTCTGTATCCCGTTCATACTTACAGATTACAGGGGGTTCTGACAAGGCCATATTCTCCATGGTAATGCCACGGATGTAAAAAGTGAATACCAGCTCACATAAACATATTCAAATTCATAGGAAAAAGATCTTGATCCACAATAATCACGATTGTTCTCAGACTGTCAGGACACAGATCTAATGTTTTACTTCGCTGATCATTGGTCATCGTTTTCTCCAGTAGTCAATGAGAATCCAAAAAATTTCTTAAACATTTCTTTCAGCAACAGTGCTACCATAGACATTTCCCCCCTTATCCTGCTTGTTCCTGGTATTCATTTTTGCTGTTTATTTTTAACCTGGACTGATTCCCAGACCTATTTTATTGTATGGCCCACTAGCAGCTATGCTGGCATTGCTGATGGAGTAATGCAGGGAGAAAGAATGGCTGATGACAAATCCACATCCTTACAGTAAGGATCCTCCTATTCCCATAGGACAGACTGAGGAGAAGGAGGTTGGAAGGCGAGCTTTCACGTACTCTGTTTCTGATCATCTGTATTCCCTTGGCAGCACCATACCCAACCCCATTTCCCAACTAGATTTTTTTTCAGTGAAGCTCTATTTCAGTTCCAGGTATGTTCCTTTTTCGCTTACTCCCCACAGCAAACTTTCTTCTCTGCTGCCAACTAGTTATCAGGGACACAGTGGTTTATAACCAGGGGAAGTGAACCAGAGCGGTAGTGCCAAACTGCAAGAAAAAAGCCAGGGCAGCAGCAGCTGTCCCTTCGATGCTGTCTCTCCTCAAACAGCTATGAGATGGGAGAGGTGAAGCTCTGGAAGGCCTGTGGTTAGCTGGGGAAAATAATGTCTGAAATCTGTGTAGCAAGATTCACCAGAGTTAATCTCGAAAAACCCATAAATTATCGCTTGCATAGGAAAAGTTTAAGAAAGCATTTTTGTCGTGTTTCTCCATTCTGCTACTGAACCAGCATCAAGAGGTTTGTGGTCAGGATTAGCAGCAAGGAGGCACAGCCCATTGCTGTTTCAGTGTTAATGCCATTTGTGACACATTCTGAGTTATGACACCAAAAGAAGAAAATGCCTCATGACCAGAATTACTTGGGTGGAGCCTTCAGCCAAACAAAAGCTGAACACCAGCCAATCGATGCTTTCTCTTGATGATTTGAAGTTGTAATCTGATTATGAAAATGAACCTTAGGAAGGCATCAAATAATCTCCAGCTGAGGACTGTTGTTAAGGCCATACAGGGTTGGGAAGTTTTATGCAGTAGTTTGTAATAATTCATTTGCAATTGATGATTATGTCATATTTAATACACGGTTCCCTCTAAACTCCTGTTATTCACAATACTGGTGGGAAAAAAATATCCCAGTTTACTGAGAATTGCTACAAAGTAAATGTTTTTTACAGAGAGCTTTTCTGCCCATACTGATCTTAGATACATTTCCAACACAGTTTTAAAGACAGACATCTTCCAGAATTAGAAAAAAAAACAAACAAAACTAGCTCTGGTTAAGCACAAGTAAATAAACAAGCCTTTTGTACTGCTATTCCCAAGCAGAGAGCTTACAAATGTGCTACCTTCTGATGCCTACTCAGTGTGTCAAAAGATCAACTTCCAATCCCTGCTTGCTACGTTATTTTTTAGTCCTACCCTGCAATTCCGTAATGCAAAATGGTGCCCACATGTAAAATCTTCAGTAGCCCACGCTATTTTGATTCACTTCTTCAATGAAGGCAAAAGGACTGAAATTTTCCACTTGCACTGCAAAGTCCTGTATGTTTTAATTCTGCATTTATTTTCATAGTTTTTTTCATAATCCTGAGAAGTCTCCTGTTCTTTTTTTCCCCATTTTACCCTCAGATAACAGGGTACATCTACACTGTCTTACTCCAACAGGTCTGAGGTTACACTGTCTGTACCCAAAGAGCAGCAGCCACTGAGCTGACTCCTCAGCAGGACCTTCAGCTCAGGATAAGCACTGCCTCAACACCGTTTCCCTTCAGCTCAGAGCTAAGACAAAGCGAGCTTATGCCGGCATGAAAAAACACGTGAAAATACCTGCAGATTCTCCTTAGGGGGTTTTATAGCAGCTGCCCTGCTAATCGAGGAGCACTGGGGGATCTCAGGAAATTATAATGAATTTTGCTCTGCAGTACCATGGCAGTCTCTCTGTAGCTTTTGCTGTGAACCAAGAACTCATCGATTAGGTTGCTGGAAAGGAAAATGAGAGAACACCCCCACTAAATTAGAGGGTTGCTAAAGAAGGGCAAATTGCATTTTCTATGTGAGAAGCATACCCCAAGGAAATAAAAAAGAAAAATACGAGAATCCTTTCTCTCTCCACTGAGAGCTGTAGAACCAGCTTTTCTCACTGCCTGGGTAGCACTACTGTTACCGTTTGGTTTATAATAAAAAAGTTTAAGCCTCCACTGCCTCCCTTCATTTGCCATTAGAACTTCACTAAAGGTGACAGGCATTTCATTTTCCTCTAAATCCATCTGTGACACGCATCGGCGCCACGCTCCATGCAGCAGGCGCTGGGGATGCCGGGAATGCTCGGCCATGCCCAGATCCAGACCTTGTGTTTAAGCCGCGGCTCCTGCCAGCTGGAGACACATTTAACATTCCCTGCATGACTTGAGCAGCTCAGCCACTTTCCCACATTCCACAGCTGGCCTCCCACCACCCTGCAGCCTGCGAGCATGCAGCACAGGGGTCATATCCTTGCCATCAATTCTCAAGTAGAGCATGCTATTGAAAATGCAGGAGAATGCTGCTTAAACTAAGATGGAGCCATGCGGCCCATCTCCCATATGCCCCGGTCTCCCAAAAGTGGCACAGCTATGTACAAAAAAGCACTTTCCGTTTGTTTGTCAGCTCCTCTATGTTATATACAAGGTCTGCATATCTTGGGAGCCACAAAATGGTTCGGCGGCAACCCTGCAATGTTACAGAACAAATCCTTACTACTATGAGTAATCCCAGTGCTTTACAACAGGGCACATTTGGAAAGAAAGTCTTTCAGGACTGCATCCATGAGAGTTTATTGTTAATAGTCCTTTTCTTCTGACTGCAAATTCACGCTGCTTCACATGGATGCCCACATCCATTTCTGTCCTTGGGAAGAAATTTAAAAAAATAAAAGACAAAAGAAGGAAGCATGGAGTCTGGAGATTTAATTTTAATTACCACACTTCACTTAATGGGAGAAGGTGGTTTGTATTTACTTTTTGTAATGTCTATAAGCTCAACCGTCTTGTGCCTTTTTTATATGCTTTTTATATGATGAAAAAATACACAGTAATGAATTTCTGGGAGAATTAGTGAAGACATTCACAGTGATTAAACAGCAAGATTTTATGGCAGCAACTTCCTGACAATTCTTTCTTGGAAGATATCATAAAGAAAAAACCACCAACAAAAAACAGCTATTCAGACAACTTAAAGGTTAGACATCAGGATTTTATGGCGACAACGACAAGGAGAGAAACCTATTGTGTGATCTGTATCTGGATTCCTCGTCTATCTAATTCCAATCACATCAGTGGTTAGGGACTGTACAAATAAAGTTGCTTGCACAAAGTTAAACCTGGGGGCATCGGACAGAAAGGTCTACAAACACATTTCAGTTTTCTCTGGAAACAGTGAGCGAGACGGAGCGCACAGATCATTGACTTTCTGAGGTACAGCACGGCACTGCTAACAACACCAAACTGGTGTGCAGCTGATGGGAGCACCAACTGTGTGCACCAAGTCTATTGAAGTAACTACAGAAGCTGGTTCATGCATCTGAACAGGGAGCCAAAGCAATGCCAGAGTATTATTCATGAATCATTTTAGGACATTATTTTGTCTGTTCAGCACCTTACCCTGGACCCAAGCATACACCAGAAAATACCTATTAGAATATGCAGTTTATTTGGGTGTTATAATTCAGAAATTGTTACAACACTTTATTTTATTAATAGAGTTAATGTCTTAAAAAATTCAGACCACGATGCTATCATTATAACATAAAGACATCTGGCCAACATTTTGAATTATCAGATAACATCCTTCCCCTTACTTTAAAAAGCTAAGTCAAAGGTGAAAGAAAAGGGTAACTAAAATAAAAAGCTGTCTTCCCCTTACAATTAAAAAAAAAAAAGAGAAAGAACATAATTTGTACATACTATTCTCTATAAATTCATGTTAAGCTACATTGCAGTTCAGGAGTTACCATAACAAGTAAAATACGGTCTAGCTCTAAACACACCTAATGGAGATTTATCATGGATGCAGTGACAAGCCCTTATCTGTGCTGGGCTGGCTGGCACCAACACACAGAGCAGCCAGCTACAAATGCATGCCATTAGGTATTATTAAAAGAAAAATGGGCTGCCAGTGAGAAGGTAGATATATATTAGCAGGCACAGAAAGTTGATTAAGACAATTATTTACAGCCACAAGATATTCAGCGTAGTACAATTATTTTTAATGCCTTAAAGGAAATTTGATGATGGCGACTCAAAGCGAACCAGTTGCAATGGCTTTCAGAGTCTACCCATTTATTCACTAGGCACAAGCCCACTCAAATTGCTGGAAATACTCTGGATTGATGCTGGTGAGGTTAGTCATAGATCCCAACAGCTTATCCATGGGGCCAGTTTTTGGAGGTGCACATAACTCCCTATATGGTGTTTCTGCATTTTTTGCATTACAAAATGTTTTCAAGTAAGATGCTGAGATGTCTGGCCTCCACTCCAAGATACAGAAAGTCTTTGGTTTAAATTTAGTTTTTAAATTGATTTCCTGTTCATTCAAACAGAATGGTTAACTATCGGCTCATATTAGTTGATTAAAACCGAATCATTGCATGCCCCCTTTAAAAACACTGCTAGGTCTGACAGTATTGAGGATTGCCACAGCTCTCATACCAGTTACTTGCATCTGCTTCCAAATACCTTCTTTTACAGAGACCAGTGGCTCAGACTGGCTGCAGGGCGTCTCCCATCTAGCACAGGAGGAGCTCCCTGGGAAGGTCTCCTAGTGAAGCCCAAGCTTTGGGTACCAGGAAGATGAGAGAGTACACATGGGGGGTTTTCTACCTCCAGAAGTTGGCTGCAGGAAGTTTTCCACCTGCCAGGGCACACCTCCCACCCTATTAAAAAGTTTGCTACTCTGCAGGACGTGTACCTCTGAGGAGTCATGATGCACAGATAGCAGGAACACAAGCACATACACAAATCCCTATCTCAGCAAGCAGGCAAGCTTCTGTGGCTCACAGTGGACGCAGCCGTGACTCACAGCAGTGATTTGCCTTCAGGTTTAGCATTTCCTTTTCCTCACAGCAGCCCACAGTTCTTGCACATCTAAATACCAGCCGCCACCTAAGCCCTAAGAGTGCCCCGCTTTGTCTCCACCTTTCAACCACAAAGCAGAGCACCAACTGCTTTGCGCATACAATGAATTCCTCTCACTGTCCACACACTTACTGTCCATTAATTTATGGACTTAGAGCACAAACATATTAATTCCGCTTTGCAAGCCAGGGACTTTCTGTGGATTCCCAGACCATATGATGATCCATCTAAATTAAAAAGAACTCACTAGATACCAGAGGAACATTTTTGTATTAAAAATAGGAGGGAAAGGTACTGGCAGTAATTGGCAATGTAATACCAACCCCAACTGGCTGAAAGGCCTGATCCAAAGGAAAGTAATTTGAGAAAATTGATTTTAATGGTAGTAAAATTCCTGAATATTCAGAAACAAAAATAGCTTCTTGAGGGCACTTGGAAGAGCCCCACCTACAACCGGTAACAAACACACGGTGGGATTGCTAACGAATCTGTTTATCACTACTCACACAGGGACCCATGCACTGCTCCTGATTTCCCTGTGGGAAGCAGCAGTGCTTGCCTGCTGCCACTCCCATCTGTATCCCCATCCAGACAAACGAGGTACCATGCTTCCCAAAATGAAAAGAAATATTCCAGAGCAGACATCACTGAGGGTCTGTGAACATAAAGTGATGATTATTCGTCTTGCCATTCAGCTCTAGTAGAGTAGAATATAATTATTCTATCATAAATGTAATAGACTGCAATTTCAGACAATAGTGTGAATAATTTTTGGTCAATGAGCAGTAAAAAACGGCTCAGTGAAAGTGAAGAGAATGTATCGTTTAAACATCTTAATTACAAGCATACAAATATTACAAAAATCTCTTAATATTCAACGAGCAAGTATTGTGATTATCTGAAATGGCACAGATTAACAGTATTACATCAGAAAGCAAGGGTCAAAAGGTCTCAAAAAAAAAAACCAGTATTTGAAAGAAAACAGGTTTGAAGCATTCATGTTTATAACTTGCTCATAAGCTTTGAACTGGACTTTTCTTCTGGATGCTGATGAAAGTTCTGAGCATTTTTCATATGTAATAGAATTAGAGCTCAGATTTCTGCAGTGTCATCAGCCACCTGCAACCTACTTAATTGTCCTAGATTTAAGCAAGTCATATACTGCACGTTTAAATCCATATCCTACATTAGCTTCCATTTTTACCTGCAGCCATCAATATTAACAGTTCTTCATTAAAAATGTTCCCTGAGTTACGGTCTCCACATAAGTGGCTCAACAGAAACAGAGTGCAGCAAATTAAGGAGATAACGTTAGTTACAAGCACATAAGAGCTATTCTGACATATACATATGCAAAATTCATATCCCAAATATTTTTTTAAATAATTAAAAAAAAAAAGCACAAACTGATTATAAAACCATATAGGTGATTCTTTGTGTTGTGCACAACACAAGTATTTATACGACTAATGACAAGCCAACCTGAAATTCCAATTCAGATTATCCTCTTTTAAAGTTTACCAACTGGCTTGCTGCTCTAGTATAAATTTGTTTGCTTTTCTTGGGTTACACTGCCAAAGAAAGGATGAGTACCTGGATGCTTATTAGTCACAGGCATAAGGGTTTACAAGCACTATCAAAATTAATTTCCCAGTATGTCAAATGACTATTATTCCACGTCTGCAACCCACATATTCAGGTACACATTCACACTGCAGAAGTAAGTTCATATTTTACTACATCCCTACTATCATTTTCTTATATCTAGTTTACTTCTTAAGCTCTATAGGTGAAAACGTAAAGTTCTGACCCCTGGTGAGCACAGCTATCATGGGATAGAGTTACAAGTGAATGTTCTCTATTCCTGTTTATGTTGTAAGTTCCAAGAATGACGATCATATGAGTACAATGGAGGTCTTTTAGCCATATGCTGACACGAAAGAAAAGTTCAGCTCTGTTGTTTAATTTTGTATGCTCCAGTGCTAGGCAACTCTCCAGACCTTACTGTAAACAATCTTTAAGATTCATCCAGATGAGCACAATAACGAAGCTTATGCTTCTTATGCTAAACTTTACATGACAATTTTGTTGCTGTTGGTTTGTTTGTTTTGAATATTTAGCTATACTGGAACACAGACATCGTACCAGGCTGACCTTCCTATTTTAAAGAATAATGAGTAGCCCCCTCCAGAGCCATGGTCTAATATTATTTTTATTGGGTGTAATTTTCCTGGACAGTAAACGGATCTGTTACCTTTTGCTACCTTGCCTAGTGAATATACTCATCACAGCCTAATAAATGGCAACAATAGATTAATAAAAATGAAAGCACATGCTCAACAAACATGTCGATGAATATTTTAATGGAGCGAAAAAACACTTAATATTTCCACAAGCTATATGGCTAGTCCGAAAATAATCATGATCCAACAAGTATGCAGGCACATAATAATGTAAAACTGGCACCATTAACTCTAAAGTACAACCATTATGAAGTTATTTTTGTTAACGTAAAGACATCTTTCTTCCAACTACAGAAATATACAACTGAGGCAAAAAAAAAAAAAAGAAATAGGACATATGTGCTCCTTCAAGGGAGAGTTATTAGAACTGCAGACTGGGTGTGTGTAGGCAGGCAATTATGAGACAAGGAACACTACATTCCAAACTTCAGTTCAATAAAAGAAGAGAGTTCATTTACTGTTCAAAGGACGTCATTTACAGCGTTCCAAGTTTCTATTATATAAGTGCTTCTGTTTTATATACTCAGCAGGGCAGTGAAATTTCACTTAAGAAATGACTGCTAGATTTGAAATGAATGTATAGTCTTCGTGTGAAAATCCTTCATCAGGGATGAGTACTGCAAGATGTGCTTTCTGTAATAAGCTGTCATATTGCAACATAACAGAATATCCACTACAGTATTTCTCCAACTACATACCTTCGAATACTTAGGCAAAGTCCAACACAACTTAATAATAATTACGTTTGTCAGAACACAGACAATGCAGAGCTACGGTAAAGGCAGGACAAATAGTTCAGGCTTGACCTACGGGGACCAGATAAAACTTCAAATTTGAAATCATGTGAATATTCTTAACTACATGATACTTCCAAAGGTTACCCCCATGAATAAGCATTTTAAGAATCGTGGCACTGAGCTGAAGGCTGATTAAATTTGATGTAAATGAAGTACTAGAAAAAGATAGCATCTAATTTTGTTGGAAATACGGTGTGTACATATATAGTCATTCTGACAATAAGATGTACTCATTGCTTTGTTCCCCAACAGGTTTCTTACCAGTCTGACATTATCTGACATTATGCTGGTTACCCAGCCTAATTACTCTCTTCTACTAGAAATATATTTCATTCCAACTATTTCTAATGTGTAATTTGATTCTCTGTTCTTAGCTACATATCAGTCATGGGATACATTCCATAGTCATGAAGTATTACCTTGAGAGATTTCGTGGTCCCCAGCACATGGCCAATTTCTGCCCTGGGATGCAAATGTGCAATTCTTTTTGAAATCTAGACTTTAGCTGAGTTGGTTTTGTTTTGTTTTTTGTTTTTACATTTAGAGTAAAACACCACTCTGCATTACTTCTTCAGCTTAATTCCCCTCCAATTATACAGCTTTTATAGAGCAGAGTTCGTGTCTCATGCCAATGCTTAGTATAATTAAATTAAATGCATCTATGTGTATATATCATGGTAGTTTTTTATAAAGTTAAGCTACTTCGCATCCATTTTCTGTGTAGTATAGCTTTATATTTATAAAGCTATTATTTAAAATAAAGGTGTTCATGTATTTATGGTACACACATTCAAGTAGTTACTTGTATGCTTCCCTACTGCATAATCTAGAAACTTTCCAAAATGAAATTATATTCCAGACTTTCCTATAACCTCAGTACTTACAATTTTCAATAAAGAAGACATCAAAAAGAATGTGGAGAAATCTCATCTGCATTCTTCTAAGTGTGCTGGGGCCCAATCCTGAATAGTGCACGCAGGCAAAATTCTCACTTAGAGAAGTGAATGAATATTCACTATGCATTTATTTACTTCTGGTATTATTGGATTTAGCCATCTAATTAAAACTATTAAAAGTATTAATTAGTGGACAATGCAGTTAGTAGAGTTTTAGTTTACATGAGCTTAGCGCACCAAATTTGCTCAGCTAAGTGTTGTCTACACTCACAAACTCACCAGAACTACTCCAAAACAACCTCCGTTAATGGACATGGAGGTATGTGGACATCTATACAAGAATTCATAACACTCACTAATTCCAGAAAACTACTTCCTTACAACTTGCATTACATTTTTATTTCCTTACAACTTTCATTAAATTTTTAAGAGTGGAAAAGGTCTAAATCTTGTTAGCATCAATATTCTGCACCTTTGACAACTTTTATTCTCTAAGACCCCAGTGTGTTTACATCACTGTTTCCAAACACGTGAAGCTCAGTCCTGAAAAGTAGGAACTAAAGTCTTGTGTATCCATACAGATTGTATCAGATTAAAGGGAGAATAGTTAGAAATACTTGTAAGTAACTCCATGAGAAGGCAATCACATTTCAGAATAAGAATGCCTTTTCTTATTTAGCTGGCTTTGAAAGTGGATTAAGCTGTTTTGGACAACTTCTTCTTCTTATTGAAGAAGAAAGCCCCACTCACTTGAAATTATTTGGGGATAATTATTCCAGAATACTTAATAAATCCTTATACCTGGCCTTCCACCAGCGCTCGCTGTGCCGTTGTTGTGCACAATGCCTGCAAAGCAGTTGTCTCTCAAAGAACCCTACTGTCAGAATCAAGCAATTAGATGCCAGAAAGCATTCTCAGAGGATCACTGCACATGAGAAATGCAGGACAAAACTATGTGCTGACAAAATGCAGGGATTTTATCGTTTTTTGTGGGCTAGCATCACAAATACAACCGCTGGTTAAAAAAGGAACAACAACAACAAAAAGAAAACAAAACCAAATGTCACCAAAAAAAAAAAAAAAAAAGAGAGATATTAAATCTGAACAAAATAAAAGTTATCTTCTTTCAACCAGATGTAGCTTCAGGATAGCATACGCAAAGTGTGAAATCATTATCTACTGTTTGTGACTCCTTCCTCATAAAACTAAAGCCCTTCTTTGGGCTGTGTTGATCCGTAGCGGTAGGCTGGCAGAAAACACACACTCTGTGTTACCTCTCTGAAAAACCATCATTTACACCACCTCCAGAAGTTACCACAAAGCGGAGAGGCATTCTGGCCACCACACAAAAAATATGAATTAAAACATGCAAATGTGTCCCATCTCTGTTTGAGGAACAGAAAACACCGTTCTCTGGCGGCGACTTTAGAACTTTAAACCTGCTCTTGGTCTTGCTTTTCCCTACAAGTGATCTTAATCTGAAGAGAAAGCCCATCTCTGCTCACCATAGCAGGCTGTGCTGTTATTTCTAGCCCGAGTTCAGGCTGCCAGCAAGGACCTTGGCCTCGGATTTTCCATCTGACTGACACATGACCAGAGCAGCACGCTCAGACACAGAAGGGTTCTGGCATTGTACCCACAGTGCAAATGAATGATGAAAACTTTAATATGAGAAGGCATGGCTCTATGTGCAAAGTTTAAAAACATGAAAATATGTTGTTATAATTTCACTCGGGCTGCTATACAGCGTATAATTTCAACTGAACTTTATCTTTCTCTTTTTCTTTCTTTTAATATTGAGATGGGTGCTTTCTGATTTCTGATTTTTGTTTAGCCACTTTTGCCAGGAGTAGTGTGTGATACAGTCTAGTGATAAAATCTGCCTGCCAAGTGGATGCCAACTGTTTCTGCATTTAGTCTTTTCTATACCATATACTTCTTGGGCTTGGATTGATGCCAGACCCACCAGGATAAGAGAACTTATGAAAATATTAAATATAAAAAAGAATAACATCACCACGTCACTTAAGAGCATGCTCAAGAAGTCCTAACACTCACCCTATTTTCAGTGTAATAAAAAAAAGTAGAAATGACAAGAAATAAGATGAAATGGCAAAGTCTGACAAGCTTACCTCTGTAAGGTATTTCCACAGCATCACAGTATGGCCACACCAGCTTAGAGGCAAAGGTAACTGCCAAATTTATCCCACAGATATCTTTTGTCCTCTCAAATCTACATGAAACAAGACCTTTCCCAGAGGTTTTGCCTGTCTATCCTCCAAAATTCCATTGTTTCTGTAGAATAACCTTTAATTTTTGCTGAACTTTAGCAGTGCCCAAAACGAGTTCTTGCAGAATGCTGTCTTAAATCCCCTTTTGTGGGCAAGGCAGCTCTCCCTGGGCAGCCTGGCACGCTCTGGCACACAAGGCACAGCCGCTCCACTCGGCTCTCTGCCCTTTCTCTTTTCTGCCCTTTCTGCCTTACTCTTTTCCCTTATCTTTTCTCTACAGCAAATTTACCTCTTTCAAAAACTACTTCTCTTGCTTTCCATCTTATTTTGTATTTCTCACTTATGTTTTCTTCTTTTCCTATCTCAAATGACTAAACAAGGCTAAAGAGATGGGCCTATAGCCAGGTTTAGAGATGATTTAAAACCCACTTTAAGGGATAAGCTCAGTGCTGGAGGTGTGAAGAAAGCCAGGCCAATGGGCCCTGTGGATCACCCTCAGTTCTGTGCTCAGGCCACCAGCCCAAAGATGTCTGCTGCTTCAGTGTAGCTACATCCAACTACAGAAACCAAAGTACTCGGGTATTGTTATCGTGCTGATGTCTTGATTCTTTCTTTCCTCTTTTTCAGATTCTATTTCTAAAAGTACCGATTATCAAAAGACCCTCACAAAGCTGTGAAGTGCTCGCCATTCCCAGACATGGCTCTCAGCTTTCTGCTCCCAGAAAGCCCAGCTCAGTCTCCTGATGTCCTCCAGTAATTAGGTGAGTAGAAATGCTCAGACTTGAATACAGCAACTCCTGATACCAGAAAGCCTTCTCTATCTCCAAGGTATCCACAATAAATGGCTCCTGAATTCAGCTTTGGCTGGCATGAACAATACTCTGGTACAGCCTAGAGATTCTGCATTTGTCTCATCTAAATTGAAAAAAATGGGGGGCTGTAGTGAAATAAATACAGATAATGTTATAATGTTTTACGTTTTAAAGATTAGCTTGCAAAAAAAATAAAATGAAGATCCTCCTGCATGATTTTTCTGCAAAGATGAGATTCCATGGCCATGAAATTAAAGAACACATGGACCTCACTACCAGTGTCAACAGAAGGACCATGGTCTTAATTTACGAGAAGTTTACAGCACAGTGTCCATTTTGCACATGAATGCCTTCATTACACACAGCCAGCAACCCAGGTTATTTGATAAATAATACACGTACATACGTACATCACTAGTTAGCCCAATATCTTGAATTGCAGACCACTCTGCAGAGTAGACACCACACTGTCAAGAATCCAAGAGTAATAATACCTAGTCCATTAAGGAAATTGAATCAACAGCAAGTATTTCCTAACAGCTGGCACATAAATCTAAAGTAAGATATATATCTAGCACACTTCAAAGTGTGTATATGCAATATACTACTGCTACCAGAACACAGGGATCTGTAGCTACCTCCCTTGACAACAACAGCTGGAGGAGATGCAGCACACCTTCCATCAATGACAAAGATGGAATAAATGTTTGGAGAAGACACTCAGATGAAGTCCTACTCTTAAGAAGATCCACTGCAGAAAAGTACAGGAGCTGTGTTGTTCAACAAATACGCATTTCTAGACTTGATATAAATATCAGCAAGAGGAGCCATTTATGCTAATCTTCACAGAGATGAGTAGGGTACAAGTAAGCATGGAAAATGGCCAACTGTATTTCACGTGAGTTAAAAAATGAGTATTCATTATTCATTTCTCCATTATTCAATTATTCATTTGACATGGAACTCCACTTTCGTTTTTAAAAGGAGGAAAGTGGTAGCAGATATAAAATACGTATGGTCGCTTTTCTGCATCTTTTGGGGCAGTATGACAAAGTAAGCATCTGTCATTCTTTCATTTTTACAGTGAGGGTTTTCTTTTTCTCCCAGAAAGACACGTAGCTACTTTGCATGCAAGTGTTAGACATTAGATATCTCTCTAGTTCCAGACATGCAACTAGACAGAAGTCCAAAAATAGCATTCAAAATTCCTAAGAGGACAAATACATTATGTGCATGAATCAATCCTCAATCCTAAATTTTTGTAAAAATCTTCACATTTATTTACATTCAGATAGCCCAGCAACCATCAAGGTAAGCAAGCTAAGACAAAGGAGGAAATAAATAAGTGTTCATTAAGGTAATCCCATTTCCATTATAATAACTTGGAACAACAATGCCCCTGTCCAGCCACAAGGAAGTCATCTTAAGGCCAACATTATCCTGTCTCTAAATATATATTCTGGCACCAAACAAGGAAACTGATTT
The DNA here is from genome assembly GCA_016647715.1 of Pavo muticus. Lineage (NCBI taxonomy): Eukaryota > Metazoa > Chordata > Aves > Galliformes > Phasianidae > Pavo > Pavo muticus. The sequence goes on from JACDJE010000040.1 coordinate 496,175, forward strand.
TCAGAATAAATGAACAACCACAGTCACACTACTTAGTAGTGTGAAAAGAAAAAGAAAAAAGAAAAGAAAAATGAACTGACATTTGGTGGGTTATGTATTTTTTTTTTCTAATCATCAGCTTGGCTGCTAACTAAAACTGGTTGTTTGGTTGGTTGGTTGTTTTTATTGGCTTTTTGTTTGTTTGTGGTCTTGTGGAGTTTCTTCTTTGTTTTTGTTTTCCATTAGAAGCAACATCTTTAGGATTAACTTCAGGGTTTGGGATCATTAAAGCTTCCGATTATCATACCTTCAAGTGAAAATCCTTAGAACACATGGGGGAGTGAGTATATAAAAGACACTTCAGAGAAGTCCTAATAGAGTGGGCTAGGGGAGCCAGATGAGTGGGTTGGAAGCTGTTCAGACATCCATAGATTCTACTGCTGATGAACTTACTGTAATTTCCAAGAAAAGTCATGTGAGATACAGCTGAACTGTAAAGGAAGGGCAAGACACTCATTCTTCCCCTGCTTTCTCTACCAGAAAGTCAGAACATTGCTCTCCTGAGTCCTCTTTGCTGTTCCTGTAAATAGTATCTGCTCGTAGAGAAACAAGATATAATTATGAGTTAATTGTTGTTGTTGTTTTTTTTACTACTACTATTTTCAATCCACGTGCAAGATTAAAACTTATCAGCAAATTCATATTAAATGCAAGAACAAGAAACTCAGCCTAAAGAAGTAATTTGGTGTGAGAACATATACATGTCTGTCACAACCCACATCATTTTGGTAGCACTATAACGCCCCGACAGGAGAAAAAACAAACAGACAAACATAAAATCTTAAATTTCAAGCAGCTTATATATGATACTTGCTGAAATGGGATAAAGGAATTTACGTGCTGAAGAGATTATTGAAATGGCATTTGCATATTTGTAGAATGCACATGAAAAGAAAAAGATAATTGCTTCTATACCTTTCCTTTCCAAATGCCGTACCACACCTTACAACAAGGAAACACAGAAGCAACAGTTACTTTAGAGCCAGTTACCCTGATGATACAGTTATCAGAGTGTGCTTATAGGATCACAGCTAACTTAGTTTGTTCGGGATGTCTGGAGGTCACCCAGTCCAACTTCCTCTGAGAGCAGCTTCAGCTGGAGCAGGTGGCACAAGGACAGAAATACCATTGCCTCTCTCCACACTTGTTCAGGTGCTTGGCCACCCTTGTGGCCAGAAAAAATTTCTTCATATCTAATTACAGTTTTCTCATGTTACAACTTGCACCTATTGCCTTGAATCCTATTGACTATTCTGTGAAAAAACTACCGGACCTACAGACAGGGGGAGGGCAGCTGATGTCATTCACGCTGATTTCAGAAAGGATTTGATACTTTCTCACTCTTTACTACTGCACCCAAGGTTGGACACTATGGTCTGGATGGGTGGACAAATAGATGGGAATGACACTGGAATGGTCAGGCTCAGAGGACCCCAGTTAATGGGTCACTCCCCACCTGGAGGCCAGTAACCAGTGGAGCACTGCAGGTGCCTACATCACAACTGCTTAGCACATCTACATCAGCTTTGCTTTACACACACAGCCCCTCACACCGGGACAGGCTGGGGGCTGCTCTGCTGGAACAGGCCTCGGGCTGAGCAGCGGACCCCCAGCACAGCCTCTGGGGTGAGGGAAGCAATCGAGCCCTTGCATTTAACAAAGCAGAATAACTCAGCTGTGTCAAAGGAACAACTGAATATCTCTAATTTACCTTTCCACCTGGAACAATCAAAGAATCTGAACTTTTGGACAGCTGACTGGGTCAAAAGAGGTAAGACGAATTCTGGAGGCTTTGGACCTGTGAGCAGAGATGTTCTCCACTCCACAACACCCCTATGAATTCCTCTCACTTTAAAATACAGTTGTCAAAAACAAAACTGGAAGGAACCAGAAGGTCACAGGCACTATTCAAGGAACTCAAAGTTTCTATCACAAACCTTTCCTAAATGTTTTTTCTAGGAGACAGAATGTTTTAGCTAGTACTTTTCCAAATGAGTCACTAACACCCTTGTCTTAATTCTACAGTTGCTGCTAATTTGAAGTGCCAGCCTTCCCCCCTCTCTCCCCAGAATGAAATAAAATATCAATGTTGCACTGTGCTGAAAATGGAAAGTTAGATGTAACATTATGCTACAAGGCCCCTGGAAGTCTCATTTCTCATTTACTTTCAATTCTTTCTTCCTCACAGACCCATACCTAACTTAAGGACTCTCAGCAACTTATTTCACACTTTCCCCCACATTCATTGGTTGTAAGAATGAAACAGACTGAACTGTTTTGCTTTTAAACATTCACTGCACCAATTATCAAACTCAATTTAAAACAGTAAATGAGAAATAAATTCATATATGATGCTAGCAGCTATCTGCTTAGATGTGCAATCAACAGATATGGGTTGCCTATGAGCTATGTCGTACCTTCATTTGGTTTGGATCCTTCATCCTTGCTGCTAAGGACATGGAAAAAATTGTAATTAGAGAAGCAAGCAACACCATTTTGTTGTACGAAAGCAGGAGATGAGTGGGTATACTATTCTGGGGGCACAACTTTACCCCATAGCCCTGAAAATCTCCAGCTCCTCAGGTTTCTCATTAGTTGCACTGCAATAATACATTACATTTGGGAGTTTGGGGGTTCGTTTTCTGTCAGACTGGTTTCTTGATTCAGCTCAGAGAGTGACCACGCCAGTACTGGCACTCAGGAAGGGGCAGGAATGAGTTGCCCGGGGCAATGGGGAAAGACAAGACTCCCCTTTTTGGCTGCTGTGCATAGCTATGTAAAATTAAAGTGATTATGTAGCTATGGCCTGAGGGACAGAAGAGGTCACAGATACTGCCACAGCCTATAAACTGCCACAGAAATTGTGTCAGCGTGTGTTGCCAAGAGACAAGCAAGGGAATTCAGTTCTTAACCTGTAGTAAAAGCCACAAAGTGAAACCCATTCCTGCTACCCCAGGATGGCGGACCAACCCCTTGCTCTCAGCACAGAGTCATGCGGAGCACTCTGGGTTAGCGCTCTTTACCTACTTGGAATGACTTTGAAGCAATTCCCATGGGCCTTACGCGTGCAATGAAACTTGAGAAATTTAGCTCAAATATATTTTGAAATATTTTCATCAAGTCAGAGCAATTGAGCATAAATACAGCCTCATACCACGAACAAAGCAAAGTAGTTTACCAAGGCTATCATGAAAAATGTGAACCGTGGTACCCACGTCCAAGCCAAGCTCTTAGCCTCCCTCAATTATGAAACAATATAACTCAGCTTAGAACTTAACAAAATTACATTTAAAGGCAGAGCGCCGTATTTTCAGCAGAGGATTACTAAGCAAGTACATAAAGGCAGATAATAATTACCACCTATTAGCTATGGTAAATATGAGCTGAATTTGTTGCGTGCCTGTGTTCTGACTGACACGAATTAAACTCAGATAAACAGATTCTTATCAGCACATTTATCCAACATTTTTCACTCCTCTGAGTAAGCAGGTGCTTTTCCCACAGACAGTTGTGACCACAGTTCTGCACAGACCATGGAATACATATGCAACACAACAAAAAATGAGTATACCACTTGTGGCAAGCTTTTGGCTAGATTTGAGCATGTATCTTGTATCTTCCTCAAATAAAAACATCATTTCATGAAAAACAGTGTATTTTTAAATTGTTATTTATTCTCGATTCTGACTACTTAGAAGGCTGCAACTGAAAATGCAACTGTACCAAGCTGCATTTGTCAGTTTATTACCCCGGCTTTGTTCAAACCTCTTTATTGATATCACAAGTAGCGTACTTCATTAGGAGCACTGAATCAGTAACATCAATTATCTTTCTGAGTAAGACTGATGGATCTAGTATCAACACTGATAGCACAGATTGCTGGGCTACAAAGCACGTTAGCAATTCTCTCAGGTTTTTTGTTCGTTTCATTTTGATTACTTTATGCATCCCTGAACAGATACTTTTCTGAAATGTATTGTTTTATAGAAAAATTTTAAAGAGTGCTTTACTACGCTGTGTTAATCTCCACCGGAAGTGTTCAATAACTTGGCAAGTCTTTGTGCTCCTTCAGCATGAAGTGGAAACTCAGAAGTTTACTCACAGGAAATTTCATCATTGATTGAGACCTGCACTTCTATGCTCAAAGCAGAAGCAAAGCATTTTGAAGAGTGCAGTCCTCTTTACAAATAAGAGTAAGAATCCAAACAGCATGCTCAGCTCTGGTTTATAGAGAAAACTATAGTCATTACCAAAAGTAACAGTAAAGTTGTGAAAGAAAACATATTTTAAAGCACTATTTTATTGAAAGAAATTTAACTTCTCCCCCACAAACTTATTGCACACTTTTCATGACTGCCTTGGGATACTGCGCTGAAGGTAAAGCTAAAAAATACATAAGTAAAAATCAGACACGCCGTACAATTCCCATCTCCTATGGCTGTTGCCCACTTAGTTCATAGACCCCGATCACTGAAAAAATGATCTGAACACAGTTTTGGAATATACCTGGTGCCTGGGGAGATAACAACCAAGCACAACAGGAGAACAGCACTGATTAAGCTTTTTGAGCCTTTTTCAAGCCATATATTGGTTTACCACTTCTGTGTAGAAGTCAATCCCATAATATTACCAGGCTCAGGGTCTGACTCATACACCAGCAGTAAAGTTACTACTGAATCAAGTAGAGGGACTAAGATTTTGTTGACATTTGTTAAATGAGGCCAATCATGCAGTATCAAATTAAGCCCCAAGCACAGCATACTCCAGGGATGAGTTTAGTCTCAAACTTCTTGAAATTACAAAGCTAATAAGAATCTGTCATTTCTGCCATTAACGATGTGAGGAAAATATTTTTTCTTTGTAATTTGCAAATTCAGCCTCTAAGCGCATATGTATTTATACCATCCCTCCCCCTGGGGAGGTTGCATTAAGGCAGGAAAGTCACAGCTTTTTAAAACCTCTCTTAAAACAATTTCCTAGCAAAACATACAAAACAGGCACATCTTAAGGGCACCATCACTGCCTCTCCTTGATCACAGCCTTGAGCACGCCATCTACATATTACACTGCCTCACTTTGTCTCTTCCAAAATTATGGATAGCATGTTATTACAAATCACCTCCAAATTAAATATCAGCAGCAGATCCCAAGCACGAATCAAATTTCAAAGGAATAAAACGTTGCTCATTTGAAATCACAAGCAAAACTCACGTTGACTGCAATGAAGCCAGTCTTCACGATGAAGATACTGTGAACTGTTTCTGCACTGAGTGTATCTTCATCATCATCAGAGCGATTTACAAAATCACAATGGTGATGCACTTGAACACGCGATACATTCACACACGTCCTTCCTCACTACGCCAAACAATGCCATGCTTCCAGTGTGGAGTATCTGGGCTCAGCCTTTCAATTATTGCTATTAACAAAGTATCTGATTACATCTTGCTTCTAATGTGTATCTACCCATCAGACTGATCTGACATTACATCTCAAGAGAGGCCCTGGTACAGAATAATTCAAGGCAAAACTGGAGTATTTCAAGGCAAGGAGGACAAATGCATGCAGAGCAATGTGCGAACTTTGCCCGATCCATTTCTAGTAAGGATTCAATTTCTGAAAATACAAGAGTTATCTTTCTGAAGAACGTATTTCTAGTTCACAGCAAGCTACCCAAACTAAACTTCAAAAGTTAAAAGGAGCTGTAACTGGGACAAGGACAGAGATTTCCACTCAAACGAAGGTAGCGGGAATGATTACATAAACCAGCCACTGAGATCGGTCACAAAAAGCCAGTGGCCTCTCAGATGGACAACACAAACACTCCCAGTTTTGGAACGGATGCTTGGGAAAAGACAAAATGCTGTTCATGGGGAACACTCTTCCCTTCTCCATTTTTTACATCCCCTGAGATTATTTAATGGAGCTGGAGGGATCACCTCCAGCACTTTCAAGTATTTCTTAAAATTGGTATAGTTTACATTTCTTTCCCTTCCAGAATGTGGTGCACTTTCAGAAGGAGTTCTTTGGGTAGTTACACCTACGGGACACAATAAAACCCTTGCCTTGCAGGAATAGGAAAGAACACATTCAAGAGGCTAATGAGGATAATGGGATCATGTATCTGTGTGGAGACAAAAAAGGTCTGCCTGCAGCAAACACGTGCTTTCCCTCACTCCACTCCTCAATGGATTTCCAAGCCCTGCCCAGAACCAGAGAGATTCAGAATTATGGACAATTAAAAACTTCAAAGTGTGTATATTATTTCTATCAGACCTTATAAACACATTCACTCATTCTCTGTGTTCCTATAAACCCAACTTGCCTTTCATTGTGTACAAATTTTGCAGTCATTGTGCATACAGAATAAATACAAACAAAACTGATTAGAATTGGTAATCATCTATGCTGGTTAAAATCATCTCAGAAGCCAGCAGCCACTTTTTAGAGGGCAGCAGACCTGTGCTGGGCATGGAAAGCTGAGGAAAGGCAATCAGCAGCAGCAAACCATCGGGGTGTTCTGCAGCTTCTGCTGTAGAACCAGCAGCTCCTTCATCTGCCTGTTGCTCTGTGCCCTGGATGCTAAACTGCGGATTAAGCACAGCCTCCTAATAAGAAAGTTTCCTACCTGCTTTGTAGCATTATTACAGCAAGGCCCCTTTTATCTGATGTCCCACTTACTCTGCCATCAACAGGTTTGCACAAAAACTCGGTGTTCCCATTTTAAAGTTTGCTGTCAACAGCCTGAAAATACATTTTTGACACGGTAGGATCTGCCTGCTCACCTCCTGTTTCCACCCATCCACAGAAATGCTACAAACCTACACACAGTTCCGGGAATATTAGTTCTTCTCCTAACTGCCAGGGAACTCATTTTGCAGCCACCAAATGACACAGTTGGAAGGACAACATAAGGAAATCTAGCAAAATTCACAAGATTTGTGAATTGAGTTCTTGTAATCTAATACCAAGTGAAAGAGATAGATAGAATACAATCATTATCTATTATCTATTGCTATAAAATGCCTGTACTTCAAATAAATCAAACTCTCCATAGGAAACATTTCCTCTTTCTACAAACACTTTCTTACACTAAGAAACTCTGCTTTATGATGCAGAAGTCTATCACTAGAATGAGACAGTTAGATTGTCACATTATTCCCCAAGGAAAAAACAGCAATACAGACAGCTAGCACAAAGTCTTTGTAAATCAGTGTGCATTGAGTCCCCAAACTGCTTTAGATATGTAGGTAAATGAAAACAAAGCAGAAATTCCCATCTGTTTCTTACTTGACCAAAACAAACAAGGTACAGCCTAGTGATGCCATTTATATTTGTTTATCTGCACTCCAGCTGCCTTGCTATTGTTACAACACTGCCCAGCACGCCTACCAGTCACAACGGCATTTCAGGTTTAGTAAAACATATATATTTTAATTAGCATCATTTTCTAAAATGTTGATGTCCACTGGACTTAGGAAATATTTTTTATGCTCTCTGACATGCTAAGCAATGCCACAATACAGGAACTGTCCTAAAACATGTACTTATTAGAAGATGCAAAAAAATTAATAGATATTAATTGAGTAAAATAGAGTAAAAAAGGTGTCAGCCCAGAAAATGCAAGAGGTTATAAAAGCTTTAACTTGAAACCATTTCAAACTTTCTATTTTCATTGCCATGATGATTTTTCATATTAAAAGCCTTACACCTTCTTCCAATGCTTATTTTGTTCATTTTATTTAAGTCCATGGCTTTCCTCATCTCTTTCGATGCTGAACTCCCATGATCAAGGGGAAGGAGGTGCTGAATCATGGCAACTGTTTGTATTTCCTCCCAGAATATGTGACTGAAACAGCTTCAATGCTTCATGGATAAGATTGTGAGGATCATAACAGACAAACACAAAATCTGTTTTTAAAATTTGTAACATATTTTGTAGCAATTAAAACAGTTGACCATATCACATTTAACCCTAAGAACCATTAGCAGCGCATGCAACATCTAATGAGTATTTCTGAGCTCTCAATGGAGAAATATATATATATATACATATATATACATATATATATATCCATCTTCAAGTAATTCCTGTCATCTCCTAATTATCAGTTTGTGGTTTATTAGTCAGCAGATTTTCCATCATCACTTAAGGAAGGACAAGATGGGAAGCAAAACTTCCAGCCTCAGTATCAATTCCTTCCCCCTGTGCGACCACGTACCATCCATCGCCCATCACATAGACAGCAAAGGCTATTCAGTTCTATTCTAGTGCGGGTTTGACAAGAACCAAAGCTTTCTCCGGAATTACTGAAATATTTAGCATACTGGGCAGCGGTTCTTTTTAGAATCCAAAGAACAGACCAACTGGAAAAAATGAATTCAATTATTTTTTCAGAGAGGATCCATAATGAGGAGATTTCTTCCATTACTGAATTCTGCATGCTCGAATGTCAAAACTCGGGGGTACCGGCCCTCCTGCCCCAGGCAAGGGGCCACCTGTTCTCTTTTATTTCTTTTTTTTTAAGCCAAGATCTCTCCAAGGAGGGAACTTCAGATCCCAGATATTTGATTTCATGTGCATAGGTCAAACGGCTGTGCGCTCTCCCTGCTGAAACAAAGTAACGTGATTTCAGGCCCTATCATTTCATAGCAAAGACTGCGAGATGTTTTGAAGATGTCATTGACTGTAACGCAAATCAATATTAAATTATCTGTACAGGAAACATTTTCAGAAGATGGTCCATCAAGCTTTCTCATAGGATTGTGGATTTCTAGGATCATACGCTAGTAACTACAGTAAGCTATTAGAGCTCTCTTCCCTCTTCAATTATTTACAGGTCAGGAAAGCCAAGTGACATTGCTTTATGTACATTCAGTGGTACAGACTCGGTTCCGAACTTACTAACGCCACATAAAATCACAAAAGTAAGCGCTTCTGAACAAAGACATTTTCTCATTTGAGAATGCAGATATAGGCGTGCATCGGAGAGCTGAGTGATGCAAGGGGCTATCTGCCAGGCATTGTACTTTCCTAAGAATAACGCATGGAAATATCCGTATCTAAAGAGTCCTGAAGCCACTGCTCCGCGGCATAATCTGTAAATGGTGACATGCTCTCCTATTTAGCCCGGTGTCAATTACACATGTAAGAGATAATTACTCACTTCAAATCACCTAAAGACCTTCATCGTATTTCTGTCAATTTCTGTATATATGAAAGCACATTTCAAAGCCTCCTCACTGCTGACTTGTAAAATCTCTCATGGCTGTCAGACCAAATTTCTTTTTCGGCCAAGCATTATAAATTACATCTCACAATACAGTATCACAGGGCACAATAAACAGAAGAGCCTATCATATGTGCAGATAAAGGGAATTCTTGTCCTCTCACTGCCATACAGGCCGGGCACGTCCATGGAGGAAAAAAGGAAGAAGAAAGAAAAAAAAAAAAAAAGGAAAAAAATGAAGAAGGAAAAAATAAAACCACAGCACAGTTATAACCTCTAACAAAAAGTTCACACATCGAAGCCTCATATGGGTCCGTTTTGATTTGTGAGGAGTGACACTGGTGGTTGGAGAGGCTTATGCTAAATGTTCCAGACAGCTGATGCAACCACCTCTGCATCTGCCAGTTTGCAGCGTGATGCTTCTAGAGCAGCGTAAGGGCTGGCTGCCCTCGCAGCCTCAGAGGAGAGAGGGAAAAAATAATACAAAAGACAAAAATCTGGGGATCCAGCACCGCTAGAACTGCTAAAATCCGTTTTCCGGCGCACGACAGCTACCCGCGGACAGCACGAACCGTCAGCAGCCGGCTCCTAAAAGCCTTTTCAAGCCAGTTTGGAAACTGCGAGGCGGCTGCTCACAAAGGTCCAACTCCTCAGACAATGCGGACCCGCCGGCGCTCGGCCAGACGGCGGTGTCCCCATCGAGGAATGACGGCCACCACCGGCACACCGCGGCCGTAGCCCACCGCCCCCTGCACGGCAGCGCGCCCCTTCCCCGGCCCAAAGCGCGGCGAACAGCAGCGGCTCGGGGCCGCCGCCCGAACTCTGGGTCGTTCGCCGCGCAAAGAGAGACGACGGCGGCGGCGGGGCCCGCGGAGCTCCGCTTTGCCGAGGGCGTGCGGGGGAAGGGAGCGCCGGGAGAATGAGGAGGGTCCGGCGGGGCGGCGAGGAGCCGGCAGGAAGGGGCCGCCGGCTCTTTCCTGTCTCCCACCCCCGGACGATCCCGCCCGCCC
>JACDJE010000040.1:507049-647379 GCA_016647715.1 Pavo muticus
CGGAGCTTCTGCTGCGGGAGGGCTGCGGTGGTCGCGCCCGCAGCCGGCGCGGCTCTGACCTAATTAGCCGGGTTGGGCTTTGTTACCGCCTTTGTGCGGCTCGAAGCGGAGCGGTGATGCGGGGCGCGGGTTTTCGGGAGGGCTGGGGATCGTTTCGGACAACTACGTTTGGTTGGCGGCGAAGGGTCTGTCGGGCTGTTAGGAGCAGGAGAAACTGCAGCGCTAAAACCAGAACGGCAGCCACAGAACCGGACCGAATTGTCCGTCTGGTCCTTAGTGCATCCTTGCATTTGTACTTGTGCCAGCTGTGCCGGGCGCGCCTCAGCCTCGAGCAGGAAGAGTTCCTCTTGCAGGCAATACCAGGCACAGTTGGCTGTTTTCTCTCTGAAGGAGAATTTCCCAAACCTCAGAAGCAGGGACCAGCAACACCCCCTAATCTGCCGGTATTTATAATAAAAACACTTAACCCAGCAGGTTTAGTTCTGACAACCATGTCTTTTCTACCCAAAGATAAACTGATCCTCAGAATATTGAGCAGATGCCACTTCTTTGTCACATTAATCACTTGGGTTTGTCTTACTGCACCACTTATTAAAAGCATATATGCAAGGTCCGTCACAACTGCTGGGTGTACGAGTGTTAACCAAACTGAATGTGCCAGCAGCAGAAAGAAGGATTTAAAAACTTAAGGATTTGCAGACATGCCACTACAATAGCAAAGGCGGCGTTTCTGCAGCCTTGAATCCCTGGAGGAGCTGAGCAATGGGAAGGAAGTGCAGCAGCTCATCTGAAGCCCAGCTGAGCAGAGGACAATTACGCAAATGACATTACAGCTCACCTGGCCAGCTGTTAAGATGTCTTCATAGCATTTACCAGAGAAGAAATTTGTATATGCTTTATGGGCCACATGAATTAAAAGACTACTTGCATCTTTGTGAGATGGCTTTTTCTCCAGGAAAGCTGTACGAAAGGATTTGGGTTTGTTTTTTTGTTTGCCTGTTTGTTTTAGGTTTAGGCATGGCTGGAACAGCTATGAGAATGGTGAGTGCAAAAAAGGCTATGGATGTCAATAGTTCAGTGTCCATCATGTGGGAGCAAAAGAGGTTAAAGCTGGGAAAAGCTGAGCAAAAGAGAAATATCATGTTGTTGAAAGGGTTAAGGAAGTGCGCCTGGAAAAGCCAAAATGGCCATGGCCAAAATCAGCTGCCTTCTGTTGGCTGTACTGGCGTTTACGCAGTGGAAAAAACGTAGAAGCTGCAGATCTATCTGAAGAATGCAAGGTAATGTGGCTCCAGGGTAGGCTATGGTCAGAGGACAGTAGAAATGGAGTTTCACTACTTTGTGGGGAAACATGCTGCTGCAGCCCAGCTACGTGATGATATTGTTATAGATTGCTTCAGGAACGGCCAAGTTGTGGTCTGGAGTTCTTGGTTGAACTACAAAGAATGCAGTGCTGGCCTCTCAGCTGACAGGTTGTGGTGCTAGTACACTTTGTTTCTTTCTGAGAAAAACAGAACAGCCAGAAGAAGAAGTAATAAAGACCAGGAACTGGTGGATCGACCTGTGGAGATTTTCTTGAGGAAAAGGAAAGACTCAGGAAGAGATGTGAAAGAAAAACACATGTTGTACTACAGACAGCTAGAAGAGTGTTTTCCTAGAATCCAACTTCATATAAACAACTACTGTAGTTGTCACAGGGCATTGTGCCATCACAAATGGGGAGAGAAGCATCCAGAAGAAAAAATCTCTAGGAAATGAGGAGGGGGAAAAGGCAGCCTGTACCATTGCAGCGCTTCGAACTGCAGCCGCCTCCAGCTTAGCTGTGTCGAGTTACTGAGGAGGGCTGCCAGGGAGAGGAGCAGCAATGCTCTGCCACAACAGCTCCTGGAAGTGATGAAAGAAGAAATCTGGCTGAGAGAGTATTTGATTACAACTGTAACAGCTAAAGCTGATCTCCAGGCTCCTTCCCAGTTGCTCCCTGCAGGGACTTAGAATTTTCCCAAACAGAGCCTTTTGCTCTAAAGCTTAATCTCATCCCCAAACATGATCTGTTAATGTAAGTGTGAGGCCAGTTTGGTTCCATCTTATTTCAACCAGAGTATTTTCTTATCACCTATCTACCGCTGTTGGAATATCTAGTCTGCATTCTTTAGCAAAGCTGATATCAAAGCAGTTAAAAGTGGATAGTTTAATATTTATCACAGTTAATGTAAAATGTAAGCCTGTAACTTAATTATTGCAACCTTTTACAGTGCAGTGATCCCACTGACAGCTAACGAGAATATGCAAACGATGCTCAGTTTTTATTAAAATGAGATTGGAAAACGTAATTATTTCATTGAAATTGTTTACATGGGACTCCAATGCAGTTATTTTATTTCATTTTTAACATGGTATCAAAAATGTTTACTGCATTAAGAGGGGCTAAGTAAAGAATTCTAAGGCAAACAACATTAATTTAGCCTCACTGAGGACATTCTCTGCTTGCACCTTTATGATGTATGGTCCATTCAGTCAACTTAGAAGCACAGGCAGTGCGATACAGACGGGATGGCATCGCAGTGGGGACTTTAAAGCAAATGACAAGTTTCTTAACTTTTTATACTCTCAGTATTGTTTGCCTTTAGCTGCTTATTCTACATTCCTAGCCTTTAAATTAAAACTGCTTATGCTGCCTTCCAGTACTAACTCTTGTCTTCATAATCAAATATTCAAAAGGTTAAAACTGCTTCTGTCGTTTACACGCTGCACAAAGTGTAGGATTAAGAAGGAAGGTAAACACTGAATTGTGTACTGAGTGCTCGCCGGACACAAGTGGAGCAACCAAAAGAGCATTTTGCTTTAAAAACTGCCTTCCTACAGGGCACACCGATGGAAGTGTGCTGTGGCTTTGTCAGCGTTAGGGAAAAGGGTAATCCATGGTTTCATCCATATCAGATTTCACTGGCTGTTAATGGAACATTAAATATTACTTTTTTTTCCTTATTATAGTAACAGTCTTACTGGTCTGGTTTGGACAGATTGAAATATGATGAAAACACAGCTGGGATGGTGCTGCATGGGCCAGAAAAGCCCTGTATGTGCTGCTGTGTCAGAGGAGTTTAAGGGCAGCTTTGTTAAACCCGATCAACTGTTATCCACGGAGTAGGGGTGTTGGGTAAGAAATCCCATTTAAGCTTTCCAGATTAGTTTAGACATTAGGAGTTCTACACTAAGGCAGAAAAAGTCAAATGCAATGCAGAATAGAAGTGAAGTATATTTAATCCTCCTCACTCCAAGAACTAAGTGAACTGCTGTGCTATGCACCAGTTTGGGTCCTTGCACTAGTTTAGGCTGAAAGAGACAGGCATGTTTCTGCCGAAATCATTTTTACTTTGACATAGTCAGGAGTATTTGAACAACCAATGTTTTTTCTGGTCAAGATACCAGCTAGAGTCTTGGGAGATCTTTGTCACCAGATCTCCTACAGAATGTGTGTGAGAGGGTGAGCGAGTCTCTCAATTACCCTGTGCCTTACTTCCCCAGTTTGCAAACTGTGTCAGACATTCACTCTCTTCTGTTCTTTGTCTGCCTCGTATTGCCCGGCTGTAGGCAATACCAGGCACAGAAATAATTTGCTAGGAATTTGCCTAGCGCAGTTCGCATAGAGGTGCTAAAATAAACAGAGGCAATGGCAGCGCATCACCTGGGAATGCAGAGAAGACAGGTACTGCATTCTAATCTGCACATGCGTGCAACAACAAAAAGATACAGTTTATACCCACTAATTATGGGTGAGGGCTCTGGAAATGCAGAAATATTAAAGCCATCACCAGTAACCTCTATGCTATTCCCCTCACCCCCAACACACTGTTCCAATTACTTGCAAGACCTCCTTGTCATAATGCCACCCTCAGCCCCATGGTATAGCCCTGACTGCTTTGCAACACAAATGAAAGGCTCCTCAATCTGGGTCGCAGTAGGCCACACTCCTAAGCACAAAGGCTAAATAAACGGCCTTTGTCAATGGGCCACCAAGATGAAAAGCACTTGATTGTTTTCATCAATTAAACCAACCTTTTAGACTTAATGGCTATTAACCCTTTCAACAAATTCTTAAATATTTATTTCAATTGAGTGGCTCCAATTCTGTATTTTTCCAGTAGCCCCCCTGGTGTAGCAAAATCAGACCAAAACGCCACAAAATGTGCCACGCTCCTGTCTTTGAGCTTCCAGCTGAGCCACACGCTGCCCTGCTTCAGCTGCTCCTGACAGCTGCAGCCAGCTCCATTCGATTTTGTGACATATACAAGGCTATACACTATTCTAAGGTCTTCCAACAGAAGTGTTTAACTAACTAACACATCAGTATTTAGCATATTTCTGTATTCAGGCTTCCCCTCCTGTGAAGCTCCATGTGCACAGGCAGTGCTCCCATTACTAGCAATGGATGTCAACAGAAGATGCAACTGGGCTGCTCACAAAATCATGTCTGTGTTTGCAGCTAAACGTACCAGTTTAGTTTCATTGATTGCCACCTATAACTTTTTCTTCTTGTTTATATAGGTCTGAGAGAATCAGTCATCCTACAAGCACTATGTATTCTGAGCATTTCCTACATTCTGGTTTATTTCATCCTAAGATGCCTAGCTAATAAAGATGATTGCATTATACCAGCAATAGTTTTCTTTCAGCTTTCTTCATAAAACCTGTAAGTCACCTCTGATTGGTCCAGTTCCAAACAGCTATTTAATACATGGAGTTTTTTTTAAATCACCTACCCAATGATGGCAAAAATTAGCTGCCTTGCAGGCAAACGTTCGTCCTGGGTGGAGATAGGTAAGAATCCAACTTCTATTCACTCATTATTTATGAGAAACTTCCATTCTGTGTCAGTCCTAACTACTCCAGAGTCTCTCTAGAAATTCTGTCTCCTCTGTGCAGCAGAGGAGCAAGGAAGGGAATAATTGTGCCTCTATCCAATCTTGACCAGCTAAGGCTCTTTCATGATTACATTCCCTTTCAATTTTCTCAATTTCATGGCACTGTTTGCAATTCTTTTGCACTCTGCACAAGCAGTTGAGGAAGGCACCAAGTCTAGCTCGTTTTGGGTGCAGCATGAGAAGAACTCCTGTGGGTAACCCTTTACCAGCTTGACCAGCCAGCAGTAGCTGGTCTTATTTAATTCAAACTATCAATTTTAAATATTTTAAACATTTCTTTTCTCCTGTTCAAACAAAAATTGAAGTTCAGTAGACATAGATAGAGGACATCTTATTTCTACAGACATTAGGGTCACACTGCACTGTCTTGAGACATATCTTAAACAAGTTCTGAATAAAAGATAGAGGATACATTCCTCGATGTTCTTATTTTTGGAATAAAATTATTCCCAACTATGAAATGCGAGCCTTCCAACACAGATGTATTTTACTCAAGTTCTGAAGCTCATGAAATATCTAATAAATATTTCTGATGTCTCAAACACCATCTCATGTCACCATAGCAACATCTCCAGTGTCCCACGCTCTAAGCTTGGTCAAGGAGAGGGCTATACATGAGACTGAGTGGTTTAATTCAGGTGCTAGCCACTTGGCCCAGGCAGACCTCAGCTTCCTGGCCTTTCATACACAGCACCAGCTTTCTCATTTTTTTGAAGCTTTTGATTTTCATGCAACTTTCAGGACCATCCTATTCATGCCCATCTCTGTTCCAACATCACCTCCAATTTAAATTGCCCGAAGGCTTCAATAGTAAGGTAAGAGATGAAGAAGGAGATGGTGATAAGACTGCATTTATTATTTCCATAATAAAGCAGTTTAGGCCAAAGAGCAGAGGCTCTTTAACCTGTTCAAATATCAACTTTGACACCTTTCATGTCTTATGTAATTTAATAAAACCAGAAAATAATGCATTTTAATTGATTAAAATCAAACCCTTACCATACAACCCAACATCCCTGAGCTATGTATCTCAACAGACATCCATCAGTGCAGGAGGCTGAGAATGGACAAGGAGAAGGCTGAGGTACTCAACAACTTTTTTGCCTCAGTCTTCACTGGCAACTGCTCCCCCAGTGGGTCTGGAGGTGGGAACCGGGGAAGCAACGTCCCTCCCCCTATAAGCGAAGATCCAGTTTGTGACGTCCTGAGGAAGATGAACATTCGTAAGGCTAATGGTCCCAATGAAATGCATCACAGTGTCCTGAAGAAACTGGCAAACATAGTTGCCAAGCCACACTCAGTGGCATTTGAAAAGTCACGGCAGTCAGGTGAAGTCCTCATTGACTGGAAAAAAGGCAACATTACAACCATTTGTAAGAAGGCAAAAAAGATGATCTAGGGAACTACTGACCTCACCTTTGTGCTGGGGAAGATCATGGAACAGATCCTTCTACTAAGGCACATGGAAGAGAGGGAGGTGATAGAAGACAGCCACCACTGCCAAGAGCAAGTCCTGCCTGACCAACCTAGTGGCCTCCTGTGATGGAGTAACTACATGAGTGGACTAGGGAAGAGTCACTGATGGCTATCTGGACTTCAGTAAGGCCTATGACATGGTTGCCCACAACATTATTTTCTTTAAATGGGAAAGTTATGGGCTAGTTAAGTGGATTGTTCTATAGACAAGGAACTGGTTGTGAGATCATACCCAGAGGATACTGGCTCAATGGCTGCATGGAAACTAGTGATAAGTGATGTCCCCCAGGGGCCAGTGCTGGGACCAATGCACTTTAATATCTTCACTAATGACACTGACAGTGGGATTGAGTCCACCCTCAGCAAGTGTGCGAATGACACCAAACTATATGATGTCATCAACAGGCCTGAGTGGTGGGATGCCATTCAGAGAGACCTAGAAAGACTCAAGCAGTGGGCCCAGGAGAATCTTATGAGGTTCTACAAAGCCAGGTGCAAGGTCTTGCACCTGGGTTGTGACAACCCCCACTATCAGTTCGAGGTGGGGGATGAAAGGATTGAGACCTCACCCGTAGTACTGTGTCCACATGTGGACTCCCCAGTACAGGAGAGACATGGAGCTGTTTGAGAACACCCAGAGGAGGGCCACAAAAAATGATCAAAGGGATGGAACACCTTCCTATGAGAACAGGCTGAGAGAACTGGGGCTGTTCAGCCTGGAGAAGTGAAGGCTCCAGGGAGACCTGAGAGCAGCGTTTCAGTATCTAAAGGGGGGCTGTAAGAAAGGAGACAAACTCTTTAGCAGAGTCTGTTGTAATAGGACAAGTGGAAATGGTTTCAAACTAAATGGGGGAGATTTCAGTTGCATATAAGGGAGAATTTCTTTACTATAAGGGTGGTGAGGGAATGGCACAGGTTGCCCAGAGAGGTGGTGGATGCCCCATCCCTGGAGACACTCAAGGTCAGGCTGGAGGGGCTCTGAGCACCTGATGGAGCTGTAGGTGTCCCTGTTCGTTGCAGGGGAGTTGAACTAGATGATCTTTAAAGGTACCTTCCAACTCAAATGATTCTATGATAGCGATTGTATGATACTGTGATGATGATTCTATTTTTCTTGATTTTCTTCACACAGAAAAGACATCTTTCCCACGAAAGGACCACAACACACTGCCATTTTGAATTAGCTCATGTATTTGAGCTTCATTCATATTTCATCATGTTTAGCTTCATCACAAACAATTTGTAAATGCTGAACACTCGGATCTACATTCATATTAGCGCTTACACTGAACTATTTCTTCAGAGCTATTATGAGCTGTGTCTCTACTGCATAATTAATTTAAAAAAAAAATAACATCTCATCACCCTTGAACTGCTGTAAAATGGAAGCTTCCTCCTCAGCTTTGAATCCAACTCTGTCTTCTCACCCTCCCATAGCTGAAATGCCAGATGCTCAGCAGAGTCGCAGTGGGTGATTCATTCTGGCTGCCGACCCTGCTGTGGAAGCCCCAGAATTCCCTGCTGGAATAGTTCTCAAGTGATGCAGCACTGACAAAGCTGAGTCGTGCAATTTCGTGTATTTTCCCTCGTGCAGCACAGGAAGTACTGTTCTGCCGAAGTGAAGTTGTGGAACTAAGAGGAGCTAGATATCCAGGGAGGCTATGATGTGTGTCTGAAGGGTTTGAAAAGTTTCTTCTTATTTCTGAAACTTCTGAAATGGAAAAGTGTTGTTCCAATAAGCTGAGATCCCTCATTGTCCATTTTTTTTCTGTCTCAACACTGCATTTTTCAAGACATATGTCAGGAGGATAAAGCCCTTGTTTAAAATTTAGTTTGAAATGTTTTGGCTGCATCTCTCTTGTTCTCTTATCATGCTGTGATAATGTCACAGTAGTTTTTGGAGGCCATTTCAAAACATGAATCTGAGACATGGAGGGACTATGTGACTTCTGTAAGATTATATAAGGCATAGATTTTGTTGCAGATAGCATGAATGGGATGGGATGGGATGGGATGGGATAGAATAGAATAGAATAGAATAGGAATAGGAATAGGAATAGGAATAACAAATGATTTGGGATATTCTGATTCGAAGGCTGAGGCTCCAGTTCGGGACCATCTCAGACCTTCAATCATTTTGCTGTTCTTAATATAAACGGGAGAATACATAAGTAAAATTTTTAATTCTCACTTGCAGATGTAATACTTTTGTATCTGGATTGTTTCCAAGATGATCAGATTACCATTTTGCGATGGTTCTTCTCTTCCTTAGGATTTCACACGTGTCAGAAACATTGTGCTACCAAAAAATATTTCAGACATTTGGACATAAGGTGTACATGCTATAAGATGTTAGCATTCAAAATTCTTCCCAGATCTTGTGTTTCACAATGCTTTATAAACCAATGCATGTTTATTTTACTGGAAAGTTACCCAAATAAAAATATTGCATTTCCAATTCTAGTCTCTGGGGCTTTAATCCACTGAGAAATGTAAGAATGTACTCACTGGTCGTGGGATAATATTCCTGTCAGATGCTAGCAATATTTATTGCATCATTTTATGAGTTTTGATTCCTTATTGTATAAATTGATGCACTTTTGCCTCCATTTTCACTGTGAGAGTAGCAGAGGCATCAAACCACCAAAAATATGTTCCCAGGAGACCTGAGAACACTGTAAATAAACAAGCTGAAGCCTGAGCTGTAACCAGCACATCTCTAGCAACGAGGAAGGTTGATTGTTTTTTTCTCAGAGAACTTACTATCTAGCAAGTGTTTTCAAACCCTAGCGATCATCCTCAGGGTTTATAGCTAGGGATTTTCATACTTTTATAATGGCTTGTTTCATAACGCTGGAACTAACGTTAGGAACGCGCAACGTTTCCTCGGTTTTAGTTTATCGCAATTCATGGGCCGTTTATAACCTAAGACTCCTCCGCAGGACGTAAAGAACGCGCCGCGCACTGCCAGCGCTTGCCGGTGCGCCCGGAGAAGGAAGCGCAGAGCCTGCTTGCGCGGGACCGGGAGGGCGGCCCTCCGTGAGGCACCGGGGAGCGCGCAGCCCCGCCTGCCGCCCGCCCGCAGGGTCCCGGTGCCGTGCGGGTCCCCGTGCCGCCCCGCGCCGTAACACCGCCACCTGCTGCGGCAGCACCGGCACGTGGCGGCGGGGATGCGGCCGGGTCAGGAGAGGCCGTCTGGGAAACACGGGGAGCTGCCGCAAAAGGCGCAGCGGAATGCTGCCGCGGAGTGCTGCGGGATCCCGGCGGACGCATCCACGCGTCCCGTGGAAGATACGCAGCACAGTAAGGGGACTCACGGAGCTCCACGCTGCCCGGCTCGTTACCGAGCCGCTGTGCAGCCTTTTCTAAAAGTCCGTCCAGATTTTGTCCTTCCCACATATCATCATGACTGAGGTGATCATGATTAATGAGTTAAAGCTCGTTATTAATACGAGAGTAACTCTGCGTGCTAATTAAAATTAAATATGTTCCTTTCTTTTTCTTGACTGTGTTTAAGAAGAAAAATATGGCACGCCATGCTGAGAAGTAACTGGCATATTTGCTTCCTTTTCAGACCTTCTATTTGCCTATATTTTTCTTTCCTGCTTTTTGTTTTAATCTCTTGTCACAGAGCAGCGTCCATTTTAGTGGTTTCTTTGATTTTCTGACAAGTTCTGGAAATATTCACCATCTTAAAATCAAGTTAGGATTTCAGAACATCCACTACAAAGCAAAACTAAACTGTAAGAGCAGAAAAAGTAAATAATAACTGTAATTAATCATATTTAGTAGCATATTTACATAAGTATTTAACAGGACTAACAAAAAATCATCATATCATTTATAATACACAAGCTTTTGGACAGGGATTTAAGTTTTTAGTACAACGCACAGATACTTGTTACCAACCAAAGCTCCTGCCAAATAAATAAATAAAAAATGAATGTTAAGTATGGCTTCCAAATTCAGTGTGGATTCTTTCTATTTCTTCTTTTTGGATTCCCCCCCCTCCCCCCTCCCCCAAAAAATCTCTCAAATAAATTCTTTCTAATTTTAGTATATTCATAGCAAGTAGAGGGCAAAGATATTTCTTGTCTTAATTTCAGCTGGGATGGAATTGTTTTCTTCAGAGCATCTGGTATGATGTTGTGTTTTGGTTCTGGGAGAAAAACAACGCTGATAACACACCGATGTATATAGTTGCCTGCAAAGCGGTGTTGCACAGAGCAAAGGCCATTTTCAGCAAAGGGCCCAAGGAGCTGGGAGGGAACAGAATGAGGACAGCTGACTGAAGTGGGCCAAAGAGATATTCCATACCACATGACATCACGTGGAAGGAGTTTTGAAGGGGGTGGGAGTTCGACTCATTCTCTTTTGCTGCTCAGAAGGCTAAGCGGACGTCGACTGGGGGGCAGTGAGCAAATGTGCACCACTTGTTATATACATTCATATGTGTATATATATGTGTATGTCATAATTATTATCCTTTTCTCTAGATATTTCTCTATCTTAGTAAATAGTTTTATCTCAACCCCAGAGTTCTACTTAGTTGGGTTTTTTATTCTCTCCCCCATCCCACTGAGAAATGGGGGAGTGAATGAGCAATTGTGTGGTGCTAAGCCACCTGCAGGGTTAAACCACAACATTCCTAAAAGAGCACAGCTCAATATAGAGTCTTGTCACAAGGTGCATTTGTGTACTGATTCAGCTGGGAGCATGTGAATGCATTTATGTAGGCACAGACATGGATGCCTGCAGTGCAGAGAACGGTCTGTCCCAAGACCATGGGTTTAAAAAGCCTCCACGCAGGGAGGGGCTCTTTCCTAAGAGACAGTGGAGTTAAAACTACAAGGGATTGTAAATTCACATGAAGAATACTGTTGTTCAACTTCACGTTGGAGCTTGGTCTCCCCACTTTATCAAAGGGAAAGATGAGACGTGGCTTCACTCGGTTCCCCACAGCCATTCACATAAGACCTCGATAGTCACCCATCTTCAGTCTACCACACAGCTGTGGCATGATTCAAATCCAGAAGTCATTATTTATGGCTCATTTTTTCCTTAACTTGGCAAAGTCAGGAAGCTAAGAACATTGCTTAGGAAGGATCACATCTTCTCATGAGAGACATTTATTTCATTGCTTAAAAAGTAAGCATTACACGTCTTTTGACGCTGGTAGGTTGTCTGAGCTCGGTTTGTGTTGTTATGATCCAGCTCTCATGAATAGCTCTCTTCATGGCTGTGATAGTCACTCAATTATTTTTACTCTGACGGCTGTGTACGTGCTTCTGTCCCTGCACCTTTTTCTCTCTGCAGCCCCCACCCTTTTCCTCAATTCCACTAATATCAGGGCGGATTAAATCCCCGAGGGACTCGGTCACCTATGCTAAGGTTATTAGGTCCTAAACATAGAGATCCCTGCCATTTATGAAAAAGTAAGTGACTACAGCTCCACTTTCATCTCATATAGAAAATTTCCCTTATAAGAAAACATATGAAGAATTTTCTTTTTATTTGTAGAGACAGATGATGTAATAGACTTGGGACTCTGTCCCTCTAGGAATACACTGACTACCTTCCTTCAAGGAAACCTAGCCCACGCAGGATGGAAGAAATCATTTTCTTTCCTTCCTGTCACTTTGCTCTTATATTCTCCTTATACTCTCCTGTGTTGCTGTAATGTCTCCTCTGGGAAGAAAGCCATCAGTTGTGCTCTCGGTTCTGGAGTTTGGTTTCTGAGAGTCACAGATGAAAGGTGGGGGTGGGGGGGAACTTACTATAGGTTTGTTAGCTATGAAACCTCTCCTTCCCTTCTCACTTGAACATTCTCACAAACACCCAAACACCTAAAAGGATCCGGTTTCCTCACAGATGGAGAGATGAAACATTAATCCCTTCGGTTTACAAAAAGATGTTGCAATATCTGCTGTCAGATAGGTTATGTGATGAACGCACTGTCGCATCTTGCCTCAGATTAACATTCAAAAGGTAAAAAAAAACCAACAAGCTGCTTTAAAATACTGGATCTTCCTTCATTTTGTATACCATTTAACTGCATCAGACATACATCAGAGTTGAAGTCTTTCAAGTACTGCTGATAAAGGCTGCTACTCAGCACTAATGTTCATGTAATCATTTGCTGTGGAATTCCAAATTCTTCAAACCCATTTCTTCCCTAGAAGAAATAACTTGAGATTTCTTTCACTTTCTCCCTATAAAATACACACTCAAAGAAACTTAAGGTACTTTGTTGTACATTGTGTATATGAACTACAGGAATAAGAGAAGCACAGAGGTGCTTTTCTTTCCAAGTCATCATGCTAGACAGCTCTCTTCTACACTTGTGGAAAGTTCTCAGCAGTGCCTGGTCCCACCTAGCTTGCCAGCAATCAGATTACTGAGAATTAACAAACTCCATCCAAAACTAAGTGTGACTTTTCGAGATGGTTTTCCCATGAAATGAATTCGGATACACTGAGCAAACAGCGCTAACAAGATTTTGGTCGCCCTTTTGAAAGAATAAGTAAGCAGAGAATTTAAGTCTTCAAGGACAGCTAACAATTTAAAAGGACAAACTGGCATAATTGTAGGCGTAGTGCTAATGGTAGGCAGACGTAAAAAAAATGGGTCAGTCAGCATGAGCATCCTGAAAATTCGGGAGGACTGTTGAAGAGTTCTGGACTATGAATCTTGTGAAACTTTTGTTCTGTTTTTAGCATTTCCTGGGTGTGGTAAGGCAGGAAATACTGCATAAACAGCCCTTATCATGGCGTTTTGGTGCTTCCAGTTCCAGTGTCACTGAAAACCAAAAAGTCCCAGGGAATCATAACTGAAAACACACAAGAGGAAGTGTTGGTACTATGTGAATATAAAGAAAGGGGAAACTTATGATTTTTTTTTTAAATTTAAACCCAAACTATCCTCAGTTAGTGCTCTTTCTCCTTAATTTCAATAGCGGTGTGTACCAAATTGTTAGAGTACAAACAAATACTTGCTTAGTAAATATTTTAGCAGAAATCATTCAACAAATGTATGACCTCAGTGAAAGAAAAAAAAAAAAAAAGGAAAAAAGAAAGAAAGGGAAAAAACCAGAAAAGTACAATACATACATTAAGAAAAATAGATTGAGCACAATAATAGTAAGGAGCTAATTGCAGCCTCCCTGATAATTCATCATTATCTGTAATATGCTGTTGATGCTTTGTATGAGAGCTTTTATGAGGCTTACAATCTAAATTGATACAGGCATGGACCAGACAGAAAGCTAAAACGAAGGAACAATAGACAAGACCAAGTTACATATATTCCATCCAGCATCTTTTTGAAATGAATGTGAATGCTTTCATCACGTTTTCTTTGGAGGGAAAAATGAGTATCTCCATCTTATCATGAGGGATGTCCCTGGCTGGAGGGGTAAAATGCTGGCACTGTGGTGTGCATTCTTTCAACAAAAGAAGATTCCCAGGGATATTCCTAGGAGCAGGTAAAGAGGAATAGAATGAAAGAGCATTCATTCTCCATGGCGTTATCCTGACCAGCCCACTAGGAATTTCCAGCGTAATGTAATGATAACCTACAAGAGGTAATTATAGTGATTTGTCTACCACAATAGGAACCTTTCCGAACAAGAGCAATGCCTCTACACTCTCAAGAATAAAGAGAAATTTCTGTTAAAACCTGAGGTGCGTTATTTTCTTTTTAGCTTGTAATAGCACTTCAATGATGAAGAACCTTACAGCTGCTTGGTACAGACCTCCCTTTGGAGTTACAGAGAGCCCTTTCAACAGCGTGTGAGCATTCAGTGCTGAAAAGTAACTGACTTTGGCTTTGATTGAAAGCAAAATCCAGAGTAACTCAAAGGCAGTATGTCTGCATAGGAACATGTAAGATAAATGACAGCAAATGACAGAGAAGGTGTAAATCTATTACAGCTCCTCTGCCTCTTTGTTCAAGCTGCCAAATACATGGTCGCTCTGTTCTAGCTGTCCTCGGTTCATTTCCTCCTACTAACAGCTTACACATCATCCCTCAGAAACTGCACAGGGACATTCGTCAAGCACCTCCTGAAGGCCCTGGAGCAAGGGTAACCACACACTACACTATGAAAGTAGATGCCCATAATCACAGAATAGTAGGGGTTGGAAGGGACCTCTAGAGATCATCAAGTCCAAAATAATAATAATGCTTCCATACATGGGAGAGATCCAAATAGAAATAATTAATTTGTAGGAAAAACACAAGTGATGGAGTTTAAAGGAATTTTTACACAGAGATCTCTGCTTAGACATAAAAGAAAAATAGCAAAATCCGTCTTCCTGAAAAGTGAAGAAATTTGAAAGTGATAAGAAAGAAAGAAAACAAAACAGGGAAATTCTTCAAGGCATATTTGTTACAGCATATATCAGAACAAAATCCAAACAAAATTCAAAGTTTTCCACTAGCAGCTAACAAAGCCTGACTCCCTGCATTCTTGCCCTGGAGATCTCTCTTCTCCAGCGACCCAGCTCTGTATCCCTTGTGACTACACAAGTGGCCTAGAAACCCAGTTCCTACCATGTTCCCAGCTGTTCCCAGCATCGTCTCCACAGCACTCCTCTGCCTCTGACTACTGCCTCAGCAGGAGGT
Organism: Pavo muticus; assembly: GCA_016647715.1. NCBI lineage: Eukaryota > Metazoa > Chordata > Aves > Galliformes > Phasianidae > Pavo > Pavo muticus. Next base: position 522,073 of record JACDJE010000040.1, read on the forward strand.
AGTCAGCGGTTGCTCATCCACAAAGTGCTTGCTAGCCAGGAGCACCTGCCTGCTGGCTGACTGGTGCCAGGCTGAGCTAGGCTGCTCACTGCTGAGCTCATACAGAATCCTTTCCATCCCTGGGGGCACCAATCCATGCCTCTTTCCTTCTTCGCTTCCTATTCATCTGAGTTTCACAAAACCTGCTTTGGAATCTGGCTGAGGGGATTTGACCTTTCTCCCTAACTTCAAGTAGTCTTTGACACCACCTTCAAGAATTATTAGGGAATGAACACGTGGTTCAACTGCAGAAACTTTATTTCCAGATGATACCCAGACCATTAGAAGGGTGTGTAAAGGCTCTTCAGAGATAACGTTACCCACCAGCACAAGCACCAAATACCAAAAATGATGGGATCCATGCTGACACTCAGCATCTGTCTTTGAATTTGCAGTGAGTCCGTGATAATTCAGGTATATGATAAAACCATAGTAATATAACTCTACTGGACCACAGAGCACGATAAATTCTCGTGTGTGAATGGTGGTGCTATAAATTATTTTTTAAAATATTCACAGACAGCTCTTCTATAGAGCAATCTGGCTACAATGAACCCATATTTTAACTAAGTGGAATAGCTCTGCTTCAGCATAGAGCAGTAATGAGCTAAACCGATGAAGACGAATACGCTTTCTGAACATGTTAGTTTTAGCATCTCTCTGGATAGGATTTAGAATTTTATATCTGTGAATCTTTGCTAAATTTTGTTCTCATGATTGCAGTGGGTTATCCAAGCATTCTCACCTCCCAAGGAAAGCCTCTCCGTGTCTCCATTGGTCGCTCTGCTGTAAATCTGAAAAAGCAACAAAGCAGACTAGAAAAAGAACTATTTTAAAGAGAAGCAGATCAGTCTTTCAACTCATTTGCTCTACAAATTTTTGCCATAGCATCTTGATTACAGTTTAAGGAAAGTAACCTCCTAGAATCTTAATGAGATCTGCAGTGGCCAAGAAAGAATAAACTATCATCGAAGACTCCATCAAAGGATGGATTTGTGATTGTTTTCTAAAACTAACATTTTCAAAAGAGAAAGATCATTGTAACTTACGTGTAGGGTAGGTTCTTCTGAGACAATTAAAGAGCTGAAAGAATAGATGACAAGATGGGAATAATTAAGAAGTTCTTAAGAAACCTTCTGAGATAATGAGTAGGATACTACTCTACACATTCTGCATGCTTGGAACAGGCAGAAGAGCAAGTATTACAGCTTTTCTGAGGATATGCAAGAAAAGCCTGCAGGTGTCAATCTGTAAGAAAATAGGTTAGTAAGCAACTTTTTATAGCAAGAACAGTGATGTTGCAGGACAAAAGGTGTTCACACACATCTTTATTTACAATAAGATTTTAGGTACTGAGGAATAATGGGTAGGATTTGATTCCACTGAATCTTTGAAGATTTTTTCCCTTCCCTTTGAGGGAATCAGACTGAAAAAGAAAATCTGGCAAAAATTTGCTTTGATTTGCCAGCAAAAGTTGAGATTTGTTTTGAACATATTTTGTACACTTTATGACGTATAGACTATGGGGAAATGATGGAAAATCACAAAAATGGGGACTTTCTTCTAAAATATACCATATCGGAACTTCATAAACCAGAGAAACAATCAAGCAGAACAGCAGCGATAGTGTAAATTCCGTATAGAAATCAGTGAAAATCGAAGTATTTTCAGTGATTAACTTTAGTATTCAGAGAAGCTATTGAGAAAATAGTGGCTATTCAAATTCAATAGAAAGGGAGAAAATAGATTATTTACTGAAAAAAAGCACAAAAACTTGACTATCAGTGTTCTTGTTTTTCCTGCTCCATCCTTAGCTAACTCATGCCAGTTCCTATAATCTGTCTACAGAAAGTACTGAACTTCGAACTTTTTATCTTGGTCAGTTACCTTTTCTTATTCATATTGAGCTTCTTTACCTAATTCACACTTACTTACTTGTGTTTTTTCTCCCATCAAAATCTTGGAATGTTAGCAAATGGCCAAGTAAGACCAGGAGGAATAAAAGACGAAAATCAAACAAACAAGTAAGAAGCTTTCTCCTTTCCTATTCAAACAAGAAAACCCAAGTGAATGAGGGTTATGGTTTATGACTTTAATTTACACAACAAAAAGTTTGTTGACTCCTATTCACAAGCATTTGAAGAAAGACTTTACTAAAATAACTTGTTCTTTATTCTCTCCTTTGGTTGCTTTTTGACTTTTCTAATACATCAGAATTCCCATTCATCTACAAATATTTATGCATTCTTCTTCATGCAACATTAGGCATGGAGACCTAGTAAGTAAACATCATAAATTTACCTCTTCCAGAACCCTCTTGACTTTATTTGTTGTGAAAGTGATTTTCGTTAGTACCAGACTTCTTATGCATGGGTTACCCCAGATTCAGAAAGCTGAGGGCCATCTCTAATATTTAAAAACTGAAATAAAGATATACCAAATATAAAATGTGAACAACAAAGTGCAACACATATAGATACATAGATATTTGCTGGAAAATACCAAAACAGAAGGAATTGAAGTTTGTGCTGACCAAGTCAATCTTTCTTTGCAATTAACAATATAATCCTAAGAAATTAAATGTAGCTATCAAATATATTTCAGAAGATCTAGAAAGGAAGGCTGAAGAAATTGTCCAAACACTGTAGAAGTCAAGCAAAGCCGTAAAACTCAGAATACTTGTTAGGCTTTTGTCACATAAATGGACAAGACATAGCAGAGCAATCATAAAAATTCCAAGAATTCTATCCCAGGAATTTATTAGGGCATCAGTTTTTAGACACCAACATAAATTCAGAGCTTTGTTAGAAGCAGTTGGTAACAATGTGATCTCTAGTTAGTTAGGATACGCATTCGTATAAAAAAAGGACTTCCTACGGAAGGCAGTGAAAGTCTTTGATGATCAGGCTTAAAAATCAAGGTGCTTGATTTTAAACTAAGAATGAAAAAAAATATTTCATGCAAAGCATGATATGCAACTTGATGTTAGAATTGCGGTGAAATTTCAGAGCGTGTACTTGACACATGGAATTGCCATAGGAAATGTAACAAAATGCAATTTCCTTAATTTCTTTCTTTCTACTTCCCTTCTCTAAAGCCTAGTAGCTCTTCCCTTCTTGGAGTTTATGTTTATCAATCTGATTTCTTCATTCTGTGAGACTGTCTGTAAACTTTCTGTAGCTTTTTATAATTTGAATTACAAAAGCACCAGAGCTTCCACTGTGGGAAGGTATTAACAAATATAGTCACTAAAATATTTTCTCCCTGATTTTCAGTTTTCCCAATATGATAACAAACAATGGCATAAAGAGATAATTGTTGAGTGACAATGGAATAAATTCAACTAAATTGCAGTATGCTAATGCCATGCAATACTAGATGGCACATGTATTTATTAGCATAAGAAGCCTTTCCTTATTTACCTCGGACTAATTCCCTCCTTTTCTTTCTGGAGGTTGTCATGTCTGTAAGGCATTCTCTATATGGATGTTGCATGACTCCATGTGTCTCAAAACACTGATTTTTCCCCTCTACCTATTATGCTTGTCACAAGAGTCTCTAGCCTGAAATCAACATAAATGAGTGTGCCTGGCAATGTGTGCATGCACAGTCACACAGCCTCATCTGTGAATCTGCAGCAATTAATTATATTTATAGTGAAATATCTGCAGAACATTTGCATGTATGAATTATGTATTGGGCAAAAGCAGTACACTATGGTTTATGCATTTCTGTTCCCGTGAGACTGTCTTTTTAACTGTTATATATGCTATAAAGTAAAACAGATTATTAGTCTATGATCTTAAAGATGAAATATTTTTAATTAAATATATTCTTTTCAGAAATGTTTTCCAGATGCCTGTCCATTCTGTCTTTATCCTTATATTTTCCAATAAATTTTCTGTTTCTGTGTAATATTTTTTTTTGTCTTAACATTCAGTTTTCTAAAAAACACCAAGGAAAAAGACAAACCTTCAGTGAGTACAGGCCAGAGTTTAAGGTGCTGAAGTATGCATAAAATATAAGCATGATACGATTATCCCTCTTATTATGGTTATTACAATAAATAATGAGAAGTGTCAGTCTGTTATCTTATCATTTTATTGTTTTGTGGATTCACACAAGAATAAAAGGAAAATGTAGTAACTGAGAAGTAATGAGTCAATGGGCTGGGAAGCGTGATAAAGAAATAATAAGACGGTAGTATGCTGCAAAGGCTATTCTTAGCTAGACTAATTGTATGCTCTAAAATTAATTATCTGCTACAAATACGACAGGTGGCTGAGTTAGCTGTGAAAGAAATCAGAACAGAATTTTCAGAAAACCTTTTTTTCTTTGCTAAGCAACTTTTGGTGACAATACTAAATTAAAGCTTCGTTTACTAAAATTAATCTGCTCAGAGCTCCTGTTCAGAAATTATTTTTAGTTTTTCACATACTGTCCTGAGCAGAGATGTACCAAAAACAGAGCTTTATATATTTTTTTAATTAATGCCTGCATATTGAATGAGCAATTTTCAATTTCAGTGTACATCTATATTTTTCAAAATAGCAATACCTAAGATGTAAGAAGAAATCAGATTGCTTGTTGGAAGGAAGGAAGGAAGGAAGGAAGGAAGGAAGGAAGGAAGGAAGGAAGGAAGGAAGGAAGGAAGGAAGGAAGGAAGGAAGGAAGGAAAAGAAAGGAAAAAGGAGAAACATCTGTCTTACAAAACCATGAGCAGAATTTAGCAAAAAACATGCAAACTTTCCAATGTTTAACCTATAGTTTACTGCCACTCTCTCATGGCATGTAACTATTACATCTACCTCATGTGACTGTTTACTTGTATAGAGCTTTGCAGCCTGGAGGAAGATTCCAAACACTGAAATTGAAATGTTATAAATTAAATCTCGTGTGAATATTGCTCCCTGAACAGTATAGTTGTATACAGTGAGCACACAGTTTTGGCAGATTAACGCAAACCATTAAAAAGTTTTAATTGTTATGTCACTAGAGGAGAAATCTAAGATGACGTTGGTTCGTTACGAAAACACGATCAGCATAACCACACATTCCAGTATTCCTTAATTTGTTTTGCTGTAGGTCAGTACTCAGCCTGGAATTATCTTAGTTGGAGAGGAGGAGGGGGTTATGTTATTCTTCAAGGTTCTGTTGCAGGAAACATATTAACATTCATTGACCTTGCAGTGGTAATTTGTACTGATGAGCATCATTATATGTCTGGTATATTAAAGGAGCTTATTAGAGATAGGAAGCATTCTATGCTATTCAGAGACACTATTACCATTTGAGATGCTGCTGTTATGGAGTGTTCACATATAGGAGACATTTGGAACAGTGGAAAAATACTAGAATAGCTTGGCAAAGCCATCAGGTTATTGTGGTTCACAGCTCAACCTTTTAAAATCAAATCATAGGAAAATTCACATCAATACATTCCTGGTAAATAAATATCGCGTAATTCCAATTTTAACCACAGAACGACTTATTTTTAGTGGATGAATAAAAATTAAAGAGAACAGTGAATGAGAAATGCACTTTTGGGAGTAGAGTCACTCTCCATTCTGACCATAGAGATACTGGCTGAAAATAGAACTGTGATTGCAGTATTCTAAATAGAGAGCCACCCTGCAAGTGCTTCTTAGGAGGCGCAACACATCTCATTACCACATTTTGGAAGAAATATGTTGTTAACAGAGGATTTTCTTCTTGTATTGAGGCCACGAATATAATTATCACTTGATAATTTACAGTGTGCCAACTGTTTTACTGCATCTAGTAAGCAATAAAGCACTATAGGGAACATGAAGTTTGTGGCACCTGCAACTCATTAAAAGGGCACTATCAGAAACAAAATGTTTAGTTATCATGGAGTGCTTGGCAACACACGAGCAGCATTTAGGATTAATTGAGGGATGTTTGCCTAAAGGACCAGTGGAACGTGAGATGCTAAAGAGAGTATGCACTCAGAACTCACAATACAGGAACCCTTGCCAACTTATAAAGACAAATAAACTTTCAAAAGTAGAACATACCTTCTCTGGCATGTCATAAGAATTTATTTTTCCTAGTTGTCTTCCCTGTATTGGCTCTTGTTTCTCTTGTCTTGTAGACAGTCTGCTAATAAAGGTTTACTATGTAACCACAATTGACGCATTAGAAACAAGTAATTCCACTAGCTAAAATAAACAGGTGCATAAAAGAAAACCACAGCTTCTATTTCTTAGCAGAATTGGAGGTTTTCTAAGATAAAGAAGTCATTCGGCTAAAACAACATGGAGTATTTCAGAAGCACTATGGCAACCTTTTTGCTACAGGCTGCTTTCAGCGCCAGGGAGCTGTGCAGCTCAGCCGCTCCCATAGCAGCAATGGAGTGTGTTGGACACACTTACTGTGGGCAAAAGAGTCAGGGTACATATTTGCTGCACGTGCCTCACAAGGACATCCACCAAGGTTCAATTCTATGTGCTCCAGGACTGTGCAAGAGAAAGGGCACTCAAAAACTATTTGGAGCCTTCTCCTTCCAAAACAGCCTGGGATAAGACAAGTAGTATCAGAAGGAACAGGAATCTATAGGATTAATGCCAGAAAGAAATACCAGTGTGGAGAAATAGGCCTGGATGGACAAAAAGATGAAGGCTAAGATGAAAAATGAGGTGGGAGCCTGGGAGTCAAACTACACCATGGTGGGACAAAGAGAGACTGAAACAGTGACAGAAATCAAGAGTATGTGTATACGCTGTTCTGCCTGTTACCTGCTACTGGATGCTCCATGCCGGAGTCCACAAGAACATGAAAACTGGAAGTGTCACTGTTCCTCAGCTATCAGCGACACCTGTAAATGGCCCTGAATGGCCAACCCACTCTGTCGCTGTCCTGTGGCTGCCTCCCCCTGCTAGTGGCTGCTTTGGCTGATGGGGCTGAGCAGCATATCACCAAGTCCAATTTCAGAATGACCCATGCATCCCAGAAATAACAGTATGCTGCCCAGGGACTGCCCTCTACTTTTGAAGTTACATTTGTAAGAATCCGAAAAACCTGGTTAACCCATATACAATGGAAACCGGTAGAGAATCGTTGCCACAGATGTTCTTGTGTGACTTTTAGAAAGGTAGTTGCTGAATACCCTAGTGTGAGCCTTTCTGCTTTTAAGAGAAAAAGCAACACTAAAGCCAAGCATTAGAAGCATTGAGTAGCATGGAAGTTATTAAAAATCTTATGTGTGCTGCCTGCAGATAGTTTGTTCATGATTCACAATTGCTCATGTTGAATGAGTCATCCCAAGGCAGATAATCAGCAATCTTCCAGCTATTTTCCCTTCCTACCGCTGAGAACTTTGTAGGTTTGAATTAACAAGAGGCCTCAAAAAGTAGCTGGGAAATAGAGGAGACTTCTGTTTTATAAGGATCAGAGTAAGCAGAAATTAATCTTTCTATCGACTAAAGCAGCTCACTGTTGAATGCTTTTCTATGTTTTCTATTGAAACTAATGTAGGCCTCCCTTTTCAAAGTGAGGTACTCAGTTTACAGCAACATCTTTGTACTTCAGCATTCAAATTGATGCAGGCATGTAGTATACAGCAAGTAGCAATTAGAGTTAAGTGAAAAAAGAAGAGACCCATATTTGTAACTCATGTTTGAAAACTGATCCAATTAAAGTCTGTTAAATTGACCCATTTTACACTACACTAACCATGAATAGGGCTCTGGATAGAGTTTTTGGGAGCATGCCAGAGGAGGGACCATTGAATACACACTTTTACATATGAAGTGGCAAATATCCCATAATGGGAATGAAAGATACTAGGACCAGTTTTCCAAGAAAGAACTTGAAATCTAGCCCCTGCCTTTCTGTTGGTCAGAGAATACACTCTGTGCCTCTTACGCATTCACTGCACAGGGCCAAATAATTTGGGACTTGTGAAAATGTAAGCGAATTTTCACTTGAGGCTATTTTCTATGACTAAATTATTCTGGTTGGGCTTCTTTCCACACTTTTCTTTCTCTGTCCTTCTTGTTAGGAAGAAAAAAAGAGAATTGGTTATTAATCATAATGGACTGATTGCTATGCAGATATGTAAGTATCAACACAACGCTGATCAAGTTCAGTGAGTTCTTTTTTGGGGGGGCAAAAATAATAAAAAAATCAAAATGAGAATAATTTTTTTTAATTATCTTCAACATACTGGATAAGTAATGTGCATAGAGGATCAATATTCTGTAAAACTTATCTCAGAATAAAATTGTCCTTTAATACAATTGCATTAAAAAACATAAAAATGAGCTTTTTTTTTTCCGATGTGCAGTCCTGCCTCAATCGTTCTTACCTGTTGAAGGAAAAGCAATTAACATAGTAAGAGCAGGCATCTTGTGAGTTCTTTAATTGCACCTGGTACAACAGGTACAGTTCTGTCTCCCAGAGCAGTGATGCACCATTTCACTCAGCAAGCCAAATTTATTCCTTGTGACTCATGTAACTCCAGCAGTTATAATGGGAATTCATTTGTTCTGATTGAGTTAGTTGTTTCATAGGAATGCTACATACTTTTATCATTTTAATTAATATTCCAAGACTAGACTCCAACTCTCAGCCCTCAAGCACTTCCCACTTAATTCACCATTTATTGCTTTTACAATATCTCCTTTGACATAATCCTTCATTCATACTACTGTTTTCAAACATGTTTCATAAATTACCCCATTTCCTATATAACGATTATTTCTCTTGGTTACACCTTAGAGGAGGCCATACCATATGCATGCATTTTTTCACTTTTTTCTCAACACAGAAGTCTGAGAAATTCTCCCCTTACTGGGCAACAATCGCCTTTGAGATTTCTTTCTGACGCTGCGTTAGAGTCGCACTGCAGCAGCTTAAGGAGGAATAGGATTTTTCTGTTATCACAGCAATGAATCAGGAGTGCTTGTAATGTTTGCTTCATGGCAGCAGAGAACTCTTGGGATGGATTATATGAAACTTACGACTGAAGAAAGCAAAGCAGCAACAAGACTGAGAACAGCAGAAAGAGATTACTATGTCAGAGACGACATTTTGAATAGTTATTTTCTAATTCCTCTTCTAATTTTTCTAAGTATACCACCTTGGGTCAAGAGAATCAGTTTTCCTTTCCAGAGAAGGAATGTGAAGCCCAGAGCTGCTGGCATCAGCATGTTGAAAAAAAAAAAGTTTGAAGGTTTTTGGTTTTTTTTGAGATCCATGGGAAAAGAAACAAAAACAAGAACAAAAACAACAAAAAACCAACCCACGCAGCAGCACTGACAAGCAGTCCATTTCCAGGTATAAAAGTTGTAGTAAAAGTGCTATGAAAGCAGGTAAGCCTATGCTAATATTTAGATACAAACAGACAAAACAGAAAAACAGTATCTGCAGACTCAATATTTTAAGGTTCTTGTGCGTTTCCTTATCAAAATAAGTGAGTCTCCTTCAAGCATTTAGCAGTAGGATAACACCATTTTTTTTGTCCTGCTCCTCCTCTGCTTTCAAAAGAGGGAACTGTGACAGTTTCCTCTCTTATTCATCTTCTTGCCTACAGGTAGGAGTGAGTTTAGAACCTGAGGTTAACCACCATCAAAAATTCTGCACGTGAACCAAGAAGAGCAGTGCGGAGGTACCATGAAAGATTTCCCCTCCCCTTTCAGAGACACCCCGACACCAAGCCCCAGAACAATGCAGCAAAAAAGAAGAGAAAGCATCAGCTGCCCGAGCCCTCTGCAGCGCACTCCTTTCTTGATTGCCCACCCCACAACCCTCACACTGCAGTCTGGGTGGGCTTCTACCCAGAGCAGCACAAATAACAAGACGCTGCAAAGTCTTCTCTATCTACTTACTCTCATTGCCTTTTATCCACTAATGTAAATCTTTCCAAAACAATATCTGAATTATGTGCACAAGATATGCACTCATAAATGCCTAGGCTGGCAAATCTTCTCAGCTGCATTTATCAATTCAATTGCATGTCTGGAAATTGTTTTTGCTTGAAAGCATTTACATGCCTAAGCCTTAAACTGTGTGCCTTGCAATGCAGCCATCAAAAATTCCAGCCCCAAATGCTCTTATCAGATACGCCTTCCTGCATACTTTATTCTATCTGCATACCAGCAAAATACACACATGGAAAACTGCAGGAGTGAGAACAGCCCACTATGCCTTCCAAAAGCAGAAGACTCTGAGATAAACATCACTTTTCCACAGTCTCTGACTGTAAAGGCAAACCCCCTCACTGTATTTTTTGATAACTGTTCGGATGGATTCTTTTTACAGCTGCTAATTGGCAGCTGGTTTGGAATGCCTGAATGCCTTGTGATTGGCTGCCATCTAGTTAGGAGACAAATAGATAAAATACACCCGTGTGGCAGAGCTGCGGTAACATGAAACTCATTTGTCAGAGATACAGCAGACTCCCACATCCATCTTGCCGCTTCGCAGTTTTTGAAGGAGTAAACAGGACGGAGAACAGGAGGGAAATGTGAGGAGCGTCTGGAAAGGCTCTCATTTCAGTCTTTGCATCTCTCAAAGAGGTGAACATAACAGGGGTTGGGGAATGTGTTCTCCTTGGAGTGAATGCTAATTTAAACTTTCACTGTGATCTGATATGGTTTAAAATACAGCAAATCCCTTATTTATGAGCATAAAGGCCATGAAAGGGCTTTAGAATACAACCCTAGGGGGCTCTTTAAGGGCACGAACCCAGCCATGTTTAACACTTGTGCTTACTCTCAAATGGATGCTTGAAAAGAAAAAAGAAAAATACCTGGTAGGTGCCCACTTTCCTGAGCAGCTGAGGAAGGTTTGCGCATGAAATAAATAAAACAGTTCCATAAGAACATTCTTTCTGGTACAGCAGCTATCGCACTTTGCTATTTAGTATTCACATTTCTGGAACAGAGCTGTTGCATACATTTTTTATGACATAATCTCTCACTTAAATGCAGCTTTTGGAATGCTGACAGGCCAATAAAGAAACCTTGCTGTATCTGGGAAACAAGGAACATTTCTCATCAGGTCTGGTACCAAAAAAAATTATTAAACATCTCCTTTGATTTTGTGATTTGCTTTTTCCCAAGGAAGCTCATGATGCCGGCAAAGGGACATTATATGAATATAAAATGTATTCTAAAAGCTACGAACAATTAGAAGGCAGCCTATTCTATAAACAAGATTTGAAAAACGTTCCATGAATTACAGCTGCGGTAAAAGAATTCTATTAAGCCAGTGCGGAGTCAGATAAGGTGCCCTGGAATCAGTAGTTACTTATGGAAATCTTGATGAAAAATTGCTCCATTGGCCTATAATTTATTTCTGAAAGTGGTGGTGTTGCTGCCATCAGAACTATGAATGAATCCTTACTGAGACCTCTGTTGTTCCTTGGGATGATGTGAAGACACAAGCGTGGGGTGTTCCCTGCAGCGTGCCAGCATTCCTCTCCTACTCCTCTGCCCATGGTCAGCACCCAGACTCACCTCAATAACAAATATAGGATGAATCTGCACTCCCAGGGTTCATAGGCAGAAATACTAGCACCATTTGTCTCTGGTTTGGGGTTAAAGTAACATCAAATACTGAATGCAAAGAAGACTCACATGTTTAACACTCAACGGGATTTGATTTTATTTTCATTGTTGCAATGGCCAGCATTCCCTCCATCAGAGGCACAAGGAAACCAGGGACTGGAAAAGACTCAAAGCATCCCTCCCTGTAGGAAACTCTGCAGGCACCCTAAGGCTCATGGTTCTTGACAAACTCCAATATTAATCAGAGAAGCATTGCACCGAGACTTCTTGAAATTACAAGGTATAGAAGTACTACCATAGCTGCTTATTTTCATTAGTACTTTCTTCTTGAAAATGAAAGTATTCTAATAACACACAACTGTGAAGTACATTCAGAGATATTTAACCAGTCACTGTCTCATTTCTAAAAAATATCACTTTTTGAAAAAATAACCTTAATGATATGAATCCAGATGACATGTCACAGGCTGTTGGAGAAGATCATACCTCCCCCCTTTATGGAAGCTATTTGCTGCTATTTGCATCAGAAAGTCTCAGCAGAGATGGGAGCTATTAGTACCTATTCTTTATAAGATCTTCTGTCAAATCAGTATTCAATCAAATTTAAGACCGGCCTCTTTCTGGCCCTGGTCCCTCCTGAGCAAATTTACCAACCCAGTAATCTATACCTTTCTCAGAGTTCTTTCACCTAATGTCCTCATTCTCTTGTGAGGTCAAAAATAAGTCACTGAGGAGAGCAAAGATCTCCAAGTTTGCTTGGTAGTGTGATAACTCTGTCCTGCTCTATAGAACTAAAAACACGCATGCCAGTACAACAATGGGAGCTAATATTCACAATGCGATTCAGGAGTTTCATTAGCTGAACTAACTAGCCAAAACATCTTTTGTATGATACTTACTAGTCAGTGGAAATTATCTTTTTATCCAATAACTAGATATATAATTTTATGGAAGAAACATAGTACCAAACAATGAATTTCTACACTGAAAAATACAGAGTTGTGGAACATGAAGATTGCCACACCATATATGCTTGGTGGTCCAGTGTTTCAGCCATCCTTTCTTGGACAGTGGTTTGAATTTCATCATCCTGAGGAACGATGAAGAACCCCTGAAAGGAATGATTGTGATTTTGACTTAAGAAAGAAATCACAGTACCTCTCTCCTAGTCAGTAGGATGGCTTTGTCTAAGGGACTGGGAGAAAATTTAAAAGCTGAGGGGTTAAAACATTTCACATATGTGTACAGACATGGAAGATGAAAAAGAAGAGGAGATTAGGGAAGAAAAAAAAAAAAAGAGCCTGATGTTTATACTGCATGGAGAGACAACTATGATTCATCTCTACTGCTCAGTAAAGTGGCAAACAAGAAGATAGGTTCTCATTCTGAATATATACTGGTTTATCTGCATGGCACAACAAAATCTATGATATGGTACTCATAACTGGTACAATTACTAAGAAGGAGAGCTGACCAGTGAGGCACAGCACCACCTGTCATCCTGCTTCCCACATCTGAGATGGCTCAGCTATTTTCAGTTGTGCAAGGAAGATGTATACAGTGAAAGAGGTGTAGAACATTCAGTTTACCACATCTCAGTCACAGAATTTCCATATCAAGATTAAAATTCAAAGCCACGATGAGCCATAAATCCTGAGGGCACTTGAAACTGTTGTGTAAGAAAATGTGGAGAACTAGTTTTGGCTTTACAATGACTAATAGTAGAAAATAGAGTAACATTAAAGCCTTGCAACATATTACTCTGATAACTGCCTGTGCAAACACATTTTTTTGCCTTTTGTTGTAATGCTGTCTTTAGAAATCCCTTACAAACCAAAATAAAAGTTACTGTATGAGATTACCAAGCATTAAAAGTGTTTATAGCTTCATTAAGAATTACATTTATTTTTACCATGCTAGAGTTTAGTCAAAGACTTAAGTATTCTGCACTTCTTGAGATATCTTTCTCTGTAAAAAGACTGGGTGTATGAGGAAAGCTATTTATGGGAGGGGACACGAATATGATAGGAGTGAATGGTGTCATAAATAAAATCAGTCTTGACAGGAGAAGAACATTTTCAGCCTTCAGCAGAGTGACATTCTGGAGTAGCATTCCATGAGGAGTTAATGCTCTGCCACTCTGCAGGCAGAGATAGCTGCATTTATGTGATGTGACTGATGACAATACGAGACTGAGCCTAGCAAGCTAGGACTGTCTTTTCCATCTCATGTTCCTAGTTTCTCCTGCAGATCGAAAAGGAACAGTATATATATCTGCTCCGTCAAATCAAGTGCACTTTGAATCAGTTTATTTAGTTCTTGGGCATCTTGGGGTTTCTAGAGAAAGATTCAGTGGATAGTCTCCATACAAACCCCTTTACCATCAGTGGAAAGACTTCTGTGACTACCAGTATACTGCATGTTAAGCCTTTGTCACAAAGTAGGAGAAATCCAAACCATGCTATGCAGATTATTTCCAGGCAGTTAGTGAACGAATATACCCACAGTTTATCCTACTTATGACATCTCAGAAGACGGGTGGCTTCTTCTAAGTTATCACAAGAGAATCCAGATATGGAGACTGGGAATTTCAGACCTGCATTTAAATTAAGTTTTTTGACAAAATGAATGGTGTCAAAACAGCAAAGATTTTCTGGAGATACACAAATGGTACAGCTCCTCATAGCTAACTAAAAAAAATATATCATGCTATGTGATGTTTGCTCATATAGAGTGATAAATGAAGCATTATTATCATTAAATGACATTTCCAAATGGGATAAAATCATAGACTCACAGAATACCTTGGGTTGGAAGGAACACTAAAGATCACTCTGATCCAAGCCCCTGCTGTGGGCTGGTTGCCACCCACCAGCTCAGGCGGCCCAGGGCCCCATCCAGTTTGGCCTTGAGCACCTCCAGGTCTGGGGCACCACAGCTTCTCTGGGCAGACTGTACCAGTGCCTCACCATCCTCTGAGTAATAAATTTCCTCCTAACATCCAACCTAAATCTCCTCTCTTCTAGTTTAAAGCCATTCCTCCTTGTCCTACCACTATCATAGGTGTCTTGCAGTGAGATTGAGTCAGGTAGGGGACTGTCACATGGATGTAGGCATTTAAAAATACTTGACACTTACAAAGATTTTCTTAATTCTTTCACTGCCGAAAATACTTTAAACTGTGTTGATCGAAGTTCTGACACTCCATCACTTATACCTCTGTACGTGATTTGCTTATTGCTTTCGAATGATAGTTTTTCTTTTTTCTTTAAGTGTGGTAATAGCTACTTAATTTATATTTGTATAATTTATTGGAAACAAAACTTACTATGTATAAATGACAAATCGTATTCTGTTGACATGTGAGATTCTTTTCAAAAAATTCAACACTATGTTACTTCACTGAGTGCAGCGCCTGAATTCATAGCTTAGAAAACTCATTCACAACACTTCTGCGTTAGGCACTGCATGAAAGACTGCCTGATAATTGCACGAAAGGCATTGCACATGCAGTCATAGGACAATCCCTGCTGCTGTATGAATATAACAAGATTTAGCAGAGAAAACAAATTGCTTTTTGGTTCCTTAAGTATATACCAGACTTTGCTCAGTGTTGTCCATGTTTACACCATACCTGTTCTCGTGTGCTGAAAACATTCTAACTTAATTGTATTTTATTGAATAAATTTCCAATATTTTCACTTCCTCCCTCCTCAAAAACACCAGATTTTAGCAGAACAAGTTATGACACTGTAAAAAAGATAAATGAATGTTCTGACCTCATTTTCACTGAAACCCTTTAACACCGCTGTAGACAAACAGGCTGAGTGCAAGCTGGGCTTACAGACTGATGCTATTCATCCAATGGCTTTTCCTGAGTGGAAATTAAAACTGCACACTTTATACTAGATTCATATTCAAGAGTCAGTTGATAGGTGGTCTTACATTGCATTCCACACTACAAGGACAGAAATTTCACTCTCACTGAAATAAAAAAGAACCTGCAGATTGCTCACAGGCATTGCCATTTAACCAGCAAATTGCAGATTTTCTCAGAAAACAGAAGTACTGTGTATATCCACCACACAGTTGTAGATCCTGAGATAAGTTCTTATGGCTTCAGCACAGGAAGGAGATCCTTGTTAATTTAACACATCCTTGATTTCTTCCAACTTATCATTCATTCTCATAAAAGAAGAATTAACATTAAAAAAACGTGTTCTGCAGGCACATACTAGCCTGCTTGAAGATTTAGAGCAATTGCTTAAGTATATGCAAAACTGACATGTCAATATGCAAGAAGCATTATGTTTTCTTCATGGGAACCAATTACATGGAGCAATCTCTGCGTTTTCGTATTATTTTTTGACATCACATCATTCCAGTCCCCTTCTGGAAGCTGCATATACCTACTTCTACATCATTCCTAGAGAAATATGATTTGGACACTAAAGAACAAGTTTATACTGAGAGGAATATCTGAAAAGAATCTGTATGTCTCCACCATCCTCAGAATGAATACCTGTTGAAAGACAAAACCTGCACAGACTCAGGCAAAAACTGTTCTACAGATTTTGCTTGTCAGTGTTCATGAGTCATCTGTTATGTAATCGTGTAAGTGACACTGAGTAGAGTGGATGGGACAGCTGTGACCTGAGGTAAAAAGCCTTCATTGGGCATTTTAAAGGTAAGTCTGTAAGATCTCTTTTTTTGGGACGTTTAGTTAGTATTTAATAGTATTTCATCCTAAACACAATCATCAGTGATAGTATCTGTTCTACATATTTCTGTTAGATGTTCCAAAAATCTGACAACCTGTCTGGCAAAATGCCCATGCACTGAATCCAGACACCAAATTCAGGATTCTGAGCTCTATCTCCAAAGATGATTGGAGCTGTTAGCTTGAAATGGCCAAAAGAAGTATTCAGGCATTTTATAGGGATGGATTTCATATTCCTGTAGACATCCACAGAAACCGCATTCCTCTGAAACTATGAATAATTCATTACAAATGTGAAACTTCTGTGGCTATAAAACAGAAAAAAACAATATAGGTTATTTATCATTGGTAAAACAACAACCCTCACATGGACAGCATTTGCTGTGCGCTTTCCATCACCTCTCCACCTGTTTGAACTGGACAGAATGGGCAAAGCAAAGAGCAAAAACCTAAGTAAAAAGTTATAATAGAGCCATCTTATTTTCAAGGTATTCAAACACTCTACAATCTATGCAGCTGTCAAAACATCCAGGCATATAATCTTCATAGATCAGGTAGGGCAGAGTCATTGAAGGGAAAACATAATTAAATTAATCATCATATGTTTAACAAAGGCTTCATGTTAAAGTCACTTTTAAACTACCACATTCTTTTACGATAACTCTTTGTTAGAGAAAGCCAATCTCAAGCACTTGTATGCAAAGCACTCCTTCGGTTTACGTCTTTACCTATTTTTATATGCTAAGCTATTTTTGGAGAGGAAAAAAGAATTAGTCTTTTGTGCATGGCAGACAATGAGCTTGCTATATTCTAAATGCTTTGAGATGTTTTCTCTATCCTTTCTCTCTAACCATATTTAATCCCTATTTACTCTCTATTACACATTTCAAAATAAACAAGAGTCTTTATGCTGCAGTCATCAATTCACTTCAGTTACACTTGCGCATGTCTGAATATCATCCACTGTGCTTTTTTAGAGGGATTTATAACATCTGGAATGTGCTCAGAAAGTCCAGACTATCTACCTGTGGCCGAACTGTTCCTGCAAGGTCCTGGCTCAGGCTAGGACTTTTCTCCTTTTAGTTATGGTGGATGACCTTAAACATGTAGTTAGTTTCTCCACTTCTCCTTTGATCCACAATGAAATTATTTAGAAATACCTGACTATGAGTTTTTGTCAGGTTGTCAAAGGCGTGACTCAATATTTAATTGACAAACATAGTTTTTAAGATCCTCAGCTGGGTTTGAATGCACATGCAAATACTGTTTATGGAATAGAACAGATTAGCATTTCTTCAGTGTTTTCCAGTGTGCTCATCTAAGCATGAGGCATTGGTTTTTGAGTAATCTTTACCCATGAGAAAAGAAATTTGCTTTGATGGTACCCATGATGCAATAAATGCATGATTATCTGCTACACCTATACACGTATACAAACATGAAACTAAAAACTACTCAGACGTCTAAGCTGTTACATACATATGCACAGGTGTGCAGTGTTTATGCATATAGATGTATGCCATCAGAAAAGATCATAATAATATATACTTTAATTTTCAACTGGATATATTTGGCCCTTGTTCTCTGCTACTTCCATTTAAGGCTGTAGCAGTGAAGGGAGATAGATATATGGAGTTTCTGCCCAAATTATATACAGGATAAAGTAGACTATGTTGTACCAGCCAGCTATGTTCCTTCAGAGACTCCACTGTAGTTGAGAATTGCTCAAACAGTCTGTGTTACTTATTTTGCTTGGCACAACTTCCATAGATTGGAGCTGTAAGAAGAGAAAATAGAAAGTGGTTTAGGAATGAGCTGTGCAGATCTTAAGTCTCGTGAAGACGCCTCACCAAGGAGAGGTGGCATGCTGCAGGATTGCTTGCTGCAGCACAAGCACCAGGCAGATGGACAGGAAACTCAGTGGTTCTGAGACGCTGACCCGAAGAAACAAAATACCGCCTTACTGTTTGTATGGATCTGGTCCATCATCTTCAGCATTAGTATAGTCCATTCATTGATGGCAGCTAGGATGTGTGTCCTTAACTTAACCATGAGTATTGCACTTGCATGGAGGGAACCCCCAAATTAGTTTCACGAAGAGCACAAGCCACAGGTGTATGTGTGCACACAGACATACACACGAGAAATGTGAAGATGAATCTTCATTTCAGAACTACATAAATAGTTTACAGAATTGCACAGCAAAGGTTTCAGACTTTCCTTCACGCAACATGTGATAATGTCATATTTACTGTCAATTTTATTTGATTCTGTGTGACTACTATGATACCCTTCTGCTTTGCTTTAATTAACGAGGTTTCTTAGCTCAAAGACTGCAATCCAAGGGTTCTTTCAAACTATATTAGGCAGCTAAAATATGAAATTAAAAGAAAACAGAGTTCCGGCCAACAGAAACAAGTGACTCATTTCCTTGTGAAAACACACAAGGTTTATGTTACTCTGGCAACGACGTTCACCATTCCAGAATAAAGTCTCTTTGCTCCCTTCAGAGCATTTATGTATTCCTCTTGCAGTCTATGTTCCACTGTGACCTAACATTGAACCAACTTATTCATTTATTCACAAGAGACTGTAAGTTATGCTTTAATTTAGATAGATTCTGAGTCTGTTCCATTGACAGTGAATTAATACATACATACATGCTTTTTCACAGTGAAGATTTCAGATGGGAAAAGTTGTTTCTGAAGCAGGTTGGTAATATGTGCCACACCAGAACTGTGTGCTGTCATGATAAAGTCAAACTGCTGGGACTGCATTCACCTAACCCTGCAAACAACACATCAGAATTCCAGTGGCTTGTTTTCACAGGGAAGTTGATTAAATTGTATCACATATGCCAAAATAGAGCTTAGGAAAAATCTCAATGTGAAATCAATTGTTTTTCAGAACACTGATATATCGAGGATACAGAACTGCTACCTTTCAGAATCAACGTCAAGAAAACCCACAAAACCCAAGTTTCTCTAATTCACAGCTCTCTCGAATCTAAAGATATGAAGTAATCTGGCAGTGTGAAAGAAGTAAAAATTTCTAGTTTCAAGCCAAAACTAAGATTTGGAATTACTGATTTCCTTCAAGTTGTGTCCTTAAAAGATAGAAGACAGTGAATTTCTATCAAACAGACAAGACAAATTTTATTGTTACGTTTTGAAGCTGCTGCCCGTGTACTTCAAGATTTCTCCGGCTTAAAAAAGAATTCAGGGGATTTTGTCTGCTGCAGTTCTTGCTTTTCTTGATAGGGAGGTAAACTTCAGTCTTAAAAGAAGTATTTTCACAGGAGGCTGTGCACATTAGAAGTTCTAAAATACTGCGTAGGAAAACTCCCACAGAACACATGATGAGCAGAAATACATTGCCATACACTTCTGTAGAATAGCTGAATTTGAAAGCCGTATGTCAAAAAAACGAATTCTATGGCATTTCATAGGTGTACAGCTGAACGGTTTCATTTACCTGTCTCTAACATTTTTGTCACCCATGAACAGCTCTGGCACATAAATTTAATCTTGACAAACTTCTACTAGAGTCCCTGAGAGCTTTGTCATCATCCTCCAAGCAAACAAGGTTTTGCCCTTGCCCCTGAAAGCAGAACCAAAACAAACAACAAAAAACCCAGGCAAAATGTTATTCTGTGCTCAGATAATGGTAAGAACATCTTCGTTTGTGTTCAGAGCTTCTCCGCTTTGAAAATATCTTATTAATATTAAGCTGGAGTGTCATAAGAAGAAAGCAGAATGTTAAACTGAATTTGGACAAAGATAAATGAAAGCTCTGAAAAACTTCTCTTGAAAAACTTGCACTTCCTAAATAAAAGTTTCCTAAAAATCACTGACGCTTTTAAAGCACTTCCTGGGCTTGGCTGGAATCTCATTAAATTACTGATCTTCATGATGACTCTGACAATGAAGCCCAAGATCAAGCTGTGGAACCCACAGCCATGACTTACTCTCTCAGCCAAAAGCGTAGTAGAATTCAAAATATGATTGCACATTCTGATCCAAGCCCTTGGCTCCAGTGCTTTCTGCTGAACACTGCTGAGACAGCACAAAGAAGATGGAAGGAAGACTTAAAGGGGCAGCTGTAGATTCCCTGACACTGAAAAATCCATGACTGAGGCAAAGCTGGAGAAGTTTATTCCATGCTGTGCAGCCCCCATTTGTCATTGTAAGAGATGGATCAGGACTGAAAGGTGGCAAGGAAGCTGGTGCCACGTGATCTCAGTTTGCTTTAATGCTGGATCACCTTGTAGATATAGTTCTCATAATATACTGGGGGCATTTTGAGCACTACTAAAGAAAACGTGGCTTATATGCATGACAAAAATGAGGATTAAATGGGATAAATTAGACAGGTCGATACCGCTTCAAGACATACAAAAGCTGTCTGCCAGCTTACTACTGCAGGTGAAGATGAGAATTTCCTTTCTATGTTTTTTTTGCATGGTTCACTCAAATATCTGGAAAAAGTCATTAGCAGATGCAGGCAATGTGTTTGGACCCTGGAGAGACTGCAGGTCCCTTTCCACGTGGCTGTGCCTCTGCTGCAGCATTTCTGTTTTCACATAGCGACGCAGCACTGACATACGGGTAAGACATGCAGGCAGAAATATTTTGCCTCTCTTTTCATCTTTACTAATTGAAACAAACAAGATATATCAAGGTCACCAAGCAAAAAATGCTGGTTTATGTAAGTGATTAAAATGAAGATTGTTCCTTCTCACTGAAAGACCTCACAACACCACGTATTGCCATAAGCATTCTTGGATATTACAATGCACTGAGCAAGTACTACATAATCAGCATGTGCTCCAAATGCTTGTTATAAAATATGCATAAGCTGTAATTGCATGTGACAGCTGAAAGTTGATAAGAAGAAATAATAATTGTGGTTTTGGCCTTGATCCTTAAAAGACATGTCTCACACTCTAATAAAATACAGTAGCTAATATAGGACTCGTTATTAGCTTATGAGAAATGAAATAAATCCACCTCAGACTCAATTGACAATCTGTACCTGTAATATATAAACATATTAAAATTGATAAATTGGCTCCAGATTACAGGTGCCTGATGCAGAACGTCAGTTGCTACAAACTCATGAAACTACAAGAATAAATTTCACCTTAAACTGCCACATGCAGAATATCAGCTCCATTACCGTGGTGATCCCAGAACACCCCTCTCATGAGAAGGAACTACGCAGACAGCAAACACCGCTTGACTGCAGTCAGCGGCAACTGACACCAACTGCAAACTCCCTCACTGTGCAAAACCATTTCTGAGGACTCCGAATAATACACTAAAAAATAAGAAAGACCATGTTGTACCACAGCTGTCAACAATATCCATAAACCTCCCTGCATCACTGGTTTATAATTAAACTATCACAAGAAATGAGCTGCTCTGAGAACCAGTGGTTATGGCTGGAGAGGAGATTTCTCAGATGTATCTTTCAGTGTGAGGGCACAGACATACAACCGGCATTTCTGCACAAGAAGCCCGCGCAGGCGGAATTGAGAGGACTCCTTCATTCGGATCTGTTTTGCAGAGGAAACAAGCTGTTACATTTTTTCTAGCTGAAGGCTTTTTTCCCCAAGCACCTGGCAACATAGTTAGGTAAAATAAATTACAATAACCAGCCCTGGAGGTCACAAATGTATGGATCAGGAATGCATTACGCACGGGCCCTGCTGGCTCTCCAACCACTTCCTTTCCTCCTTTCTTTGTGTGGCTTTTTTTTTTTATTAAAACACTTCAAAGGGCATTTCTCACCTGCAGAAAGAAAAATGGTTCTTTCAACAATCGTTTTTGCTGCCTGTACAAAAAAGGAGGGCATTGGGAAATATGTTTTTTCTTTCTCTGGTTTAAATAACTTGCAAAGATTGGATGTAAAAAAAAAAAAATTAAACTAACTTGACTTGTGCCCTTCAGTAAACAGTGCCTCGAGTGACTGCTTGCATTAGAAGGAATACACACTTGCAGTTTGGTTTGGGAGTGCCATAGGAGTCACTGTTAGGACTTTCTAAGCTTTGAGTGAATTTGCTGTTAGAAGAAACTTACTGCCAAAACAAGTAACAACTGAAAATCCTCAACTTTAGTTATTTAAGAGCACCAAACAACTTGAGGTTTTAAAACAGATGAGGGCTCGCCATGCATTGAAAGGCAAGAAAATCACTTTGCAAATCAATGTGTGAGTAACAAAAGGAGGCTGCTCACTCTGAGGTCTCACATTAGTGCTGTTAATGCTGGAGAACCTGCAGCCACCCCTCTATATTTGGAGACCATGGGTGTAAAGGCTTGGGCTGACTGCATATCCACTTGATGGAAACAAGGCATGCCTGGTTATTCCCTGGTGGTGAGCTCCACACTGTCAAGCAGAAATACTTGAGCTGCTTCTAAACTAGCTGGTTGGTAGCTAGCTAGTTAGCTAACTGGAAGTGGAGAAATACAAAGTTCTCTGCAGACTTGTTGCACTTCTGAGAAGCACCATCTTTTGGTCGGCCCTCCTACACAGTCAGAACCCATCTGTGGAGCAACTGTTGAGGGTTATCAAGAGAGCTATGCACACCACACTCTGTGCATGGAATAAAGCAGACAGTTGGTGAAATCTCAATAGAACAAACCTCAAGCCAGATCAAGCTGGTATTAACCTGACGTTCACTACTGAAAGTGAAGTTACGTCAGTGAACAACAGCCTAGAACTGGAGCCCAAGGACACTGCTCACCACCTTGGGATTTTGGGATGGTCTGTTTGGGTTTTTTTTTTGTGTGTGTGTGTGTGGTTTCTTCTTTCTTTGTTTTGTTTTGTGTTTTGTTGCTTTTATTGGAAATGTGCCTTCATATGGGTTACTCTTAACTGCATGTATATATTCAGCAGGCTGCCAAGAACTGACAACAGCTTTCTGTCTGCGCCCTGACAGCCATTCCCCACTTTCTCCTCTCCTGTGATTTAATGAGTAAGTACCACCCTCTCACACTAAATAAAGGGCTAAGTGGGGTAGGATGGGAAAAAAAGGCAGCTCATTGGTTGTACAAGTCCCTGTATCCCTTGATGTCTTCTGAGTTGCAGGAGTTCATAGCATGATAGACACATGGGAAAGGTGAGCAAAAAGACTTCGAAAAAAGGAGAAGATTCAAAAAAATAAGTGGGAGAAGAAATGGTGAAATCCAAGAACCAGGCAAACAGGAAAGGAAATATTTGGTGGGGAAGAGGAAAAGAGTTTTGCATGAATAGCAGATATTTTCTTGAAATGGTGGAGGTAATGGATAGAAAGAAGAACTGAAGGAAAACAAAGATCTGAGAAGAATACATTTAATAGCACATTAGGTAAATAATGCAAGGAAAAAACATGTAGCTTAATAAAAGCAATACTGAGTATTGCCTGACCCAGTTTGACCTGAGTTTGAAAATATACTGTTTAATTTACATGGACTGACTTTTCAGCTATTCACCCAGGCTAAAGCAATTAATATTCTCCTACAATGTAAACAGTATCTGAAAACATTACTGACTTGACTTAGTTATATCTCAGTTTGCATTCAGACCACCATGATGATACCAGACCTGTTTTTCATTCATGTTTTTAAAAATATTGAATATTGACAAGCAATTTCATGCTTGCTATTTATGATTTTATGCTCCTGTAGTTCTCTTCCAATCTGTAAGGACCTATAGAGTCTTCTCATAAACCCATTAGAATTTCAATGTCCAGTGCCATGTTAGATACTGTTTGTGTCTCCCTGCTGAATTTCTCCCTGCTAAATAACATGATAGAGATTTTAAATCATTTAGATCTATGAAAAGTCTGAGTGGGGAGAAGAGGAAGGCTGGATAAATGAACTTTGCCTGTGGGAAAAATGTGCTAGTGATCAGTTTTCCCAGCCTAAAGCTGTACTTCTTCATTACTAGAAGGCTATTCTGGGCAAATTTTCTATCTTACTCGAAAGGGGATCTCTGTACTGTCATAGATGATATACAGGTCCTTCCTGGGAATGAAGGTAAGGGATATCGTGTTTGGAGTTTATCAGTGATTACTACACAGCTTAGACAGACAGCTGCCTGTCACAAGTCAACATCAATGTGAGGATCCACCCACGTAACTAAATATGTATAAAGCTCTTGGTCTATGAGTCATAGTTTTACTTACTATAGTACTGAACTGAGGAAAACAGGCAGCAAGGCTTTGATGAATGCTCACCTTTGTCTCCTACAGAAATTCTCCTACATAAATATTTTATTTAGTTGAAATAAAAAAAACTTATAGTATTTTTTCTACTGTTTTGTACAAATGGTATTTGGACTGTAAAATATTAACTGCAAATTCACATCTGGCTAAGCTCAACATTTGCCTTTGTGTGCTTCATTTTATTTTTTCTTTAAAGGATTTTGGGTTTGAGAGTAAGAATGATAAAGTGCTGACATTTATAGGAACATTTCATTATTATCGTTTGTGTTTGATAAAAATATATGATTGAACTTTACAAATAAAATCCTCTCTTTCTTGAGCAACTCTGCTTTATAATGGGAAGACTGACAGACCAGTTTCTGCAGTGCTCTTTTTTTTTTTTTTTTTGGAAAAAAACAATCAGATAGAATTCCAGCTCAAGATATTTTTCGTTTCAGTAACAAGCAGAGAAAAAAGATCAACACCGGTAAGCTACAATCCTGGTATGAGAATCCAGAAATGAATTCTTTTAAAATACATATTGACACCACACTAACAATTGCTCATCTGTTGGCAGTGGTTGATACGTGCCAGCTTTGGCTAAATGAAAGACACCTATGCCTCAACTTTTTCTACTTACAGTAAGTGTCATAAAGGCATTGAGAGTACAGAATATATATCTTTGAATCTGGAAATGCCTCTTTTTTGAGAACAATGCAAGAAGAGTCATTCCCAGTGTTAAAGTTGCAGAAGCGTCACTGTGAGGACAGAAGGGATAGACAGTGAGCCCTGGTGGAACATGTAAAATGCATGACTTCACCTCAGCTTTACCACAGAATCGGGTAAGATAAAATAGGATATGAAAAAACTAATAAGAATCCATGACGATTCCATAATGTGCCAGTAACAGAATGATATTCTTACAGATATATTCATGTGGATAACACAGAAGATGGATGTGGATACGCGAAAGATGTACTGGAATACCTGCCCAGATGAATGCAGCCAACATGCTGACATGACCTTCTAGAGCATTGCCACTGACCCATCACTAGCTCTTCCTTCCAGATTGAGAAGTTTCCACAGCATATCTTGATCTGAGGTGTGGAATGAGCTTATTAGACCAATGTGGCTGCAACTGGCAAAGAGCAGACTTCTTTAGAGTTTTAGAGATAACAGATATCAAAAGCCATACAAATCTGTTTTCTAGAGGATGGTATGCAGCAGGGATTGCTCTATCTGAGCTGCTAAGGTTTTTCATTAGCCCAGAAGAGAGAAGGCAGCCCGAAGGCCTTGCACCCAACTTGCAACTGAGTAACCTATGCTGACATAAATACAATTGCAAATCAGAATTTCACCTAAAACCTCATAAAAAACATGAGCCACAAGACTTCCAGTAATGTGGCTGCTTTAAAGGTAAGGTATTTTGCATGTTAGACTTGAAGGATTATATTCTGCTACTTACATTTTACAACCGCTCAAGAAACCAAAGAAGCAATAATCTTAGGTTATGATTCTCTTTGCTGAATTTTAAGTAAATTGGGTAGCCTTTTTATACCTCCAAAAATATTTATGCAAGTAAACTACATTATGTGTAAATATAAAAGACATTGTGTTAATCAACTTTTTAAGAAAAGCATGCTCTTCTGAATGTGAACTTTCTCCAGTGATCTCTTTTATACTATAAGTGGACTTCCATAGATTAATCATTAATTTCAATATTGAATTTGCATTGGTATGGAATTCAGTATTTTTTCCTCCATTAAGATCAAGGTTGATTCAATCACAGAATCCCAATGGAATAAAAATATTATTTAAAAATCTTCTGAAATCAGGGGAAGCCCTTTGCTTTTTACATGAAGTGATGGCAATTGGATGGTTAGATAAAAGCAAGATAAAAAGAGAAAGAGATGGATAACTTACTTGAAAGTGTTTATCCAGTTGTCATCATTATTATAACTTTTGAACATTTTGTCTGATTCATTAATATTTAACCAGAGAATGAAAAAAGAGAGGATCTGTCAGTGTACTGTTTACACACAGAATTGAAGTAGCTCCAAAGTAAAAAAGAATTCAATATCAATGAGCCAGCAGTGTGCCCAGATGGCCAAGAAGGCCAATGGCATCCTGGCTGGTATCAGGAATGGTGTGGTGAGCAGGACTAGGGAAGTAATCCTGCCCCTGTACTCAGCACTGGTGAGGCCTCACCTTGAGTACTGTATCCAGTTTTGGGCACCTCAGTATAGAAAGTACTTGGAGGTGCTGGAGCAGGTCCAAAGAAGGGCAACAAGGCTTGTGAAGGGCTTGGAGAATATGCCCTACGAGGAGCGACTGAAGGAACTGGGGCTGTTTAGTCTGAAGAAGAGGAGGCTGAGGGGAAACCTTATTGCTCTCTTCAAATACCTGAAAGGTGATTGCAGTGAGAGAGGGGTTGGTCTCTTCTCACTGGTGACAGGTGACAGGACGAGGGGAAATGGCCTCAAGTTGCGCCAGGGGAGGTTTAGGTTGGATATAAGGAAGAACTTCTTTACAGAAAGGGTTGTTAAGAACTGGAATAGGATAACCCAGGGAGGTGGTTGAGTCGTCATCCCTGAATGTGTTTAAAATCCATTTGGATATGGTTCTCAGGGACATGATTTAGCGGTGGGTTGTTATAGTTAGGGTAGTATGGCTTGATTGCGGTTGGACTTGATGATCTTGAAGGTCTTTTCCAACCTGAGCGATTCTATAATTCTATGATTCTATGCTCTGGGTGCTAAATTGACTTTTGTATATTCTAGAGTGAGGAGAATAATCATGAAGAGACAGTATCAAGATGTTTGAGAAGACAGCTTCAAAATCTGAGTAGCCTATGCTCTTAGGCTCTATACATCTCCCAAGAAATCTTTTTTTCATGGAATTGACTTTTTGGTCAAAAATTGTGGTTTGCACTTACCCAATAAATGCACATATATATACATATATAAAAATGTATGTGTGAGTATATGTATGTGCATATATATACGTATATTTGTGCATATAAACATACTTTCGTCTATTATTCCTGTGCATCCTACCATGGTTAAAGTTAAGATGTAGAGAAGGTACAAGGAAGAAGTAATTGCTTTTTTGTTGGCTGAAGTAAAAATTTATTTAACAAATTTTATTGATCTTTGGAATTACTCTTTCTTTCTTGTATGTCATACATTCACAACGTGTTCAACATCTGCAGTATAACTGGTCCTATGGGGGCGAGTCCTGTATCTTCCTTTAAATTATTACAGCTTCAAGCACTCGGTAAGTTACAAAAATGTGTCTCCAGTTTGTTTTTACAACTTGTTTTATGTGTCATGGAGACCTTATTTCTTTACTGTAGTGGAAGAAATAGCAGAGAAAAAAGAATTACAGTTACAGTCAGATTAATAAAATTACACTATGTAAGATTTTGGCTAGAAGTGAAGGTAGGTCAGATTTTCTCTGCTTATTTAGCCAGTTCATTTCATGCCTCAGGTCGTAGTAAAATGATACCAGAATTTTACACGGCTACCCTGAGCATTTCCCACTACCCAGCAGCAGGATGGCCGCCTGGTCAGTCTTTCATCAAAACAGACCTACAGCACTTTGTTTACATTACCAACCACAGGGACTGTAACAACAGCCTATGACAAAGACAAAGATCCAGCAACATCATATTATGCAGCTTCAGTACATTCATTTCAAGTACATTTCCTTATCAAAAAGAACTCCTTTTATAGATGTAAGAACTTTATGTGCAGATTTAAAAGATCCTGTGCTGTGGAATGGCTTGGCCCAGGTTTTAAATTTCCTTAAATCTCTTCTAATCTGGTGGGAACTTCCTCTGACTTGTAAATAGCCTTTGAAAATAGTTAGCATTCTTTGGCGAAGATACAAAAACAAAATAGCTTGGGCCAAGATTTCAAAGCATGTGTACACTTTTGCATGGCCTCACTGAGGACCTCATATACGTGATTCTGACAGCTCATCACAAAGCCATGAAGAGGAATAGATGCCTTCTTGACATTGTTAAAGTAAAGAAGGAGGAGAAATACAGCTCCTACTACCTTTTTTAAGGACAAAAACAGAGAAACATGACACAACATCGGAGGTTTTTACTTGCTGTTTGCAGGAACATAACAGTGCAATGCAACACCTCCACTGACAGCTCTCTAAGATATATTACATGAACACATCCAAGACACTAAATTCCCTACTTTCTACTATAATTTTACCTACTTCATCCCACATACTCAGTACATTGCACACATGATTGTGCAAACTATGGAGACAGCGATGCTGTTAAGTACTTTCAGGACCTTTAGGTCTAATGCATGAGGAATGTGCTTTGTTTCTTATGCTTAATTCAGCAAATTCATTCAAGACAATAAACACCTAATTTTACTTAATATAAAACACAAATAAAATTTAAGATGGTCTTTCAGATTTAAAAAAATAAGCATAACGGAGTAAAATGTGTATGTTCATGCATAGGAGTGGAAATCACTAGAAGTTGCATTATGGACTAGAGTGTGTAGGAGACTCCCTTCCATCTGAAGAGTTACAGAGCCCTGGGAAAAATACACGCTCAGAGTCCTGCTTTGATGTTAGACTGCTCGCTAATCTGACTGAAACGACAAGAAATTTTTCTACAACTTGTGAGTTAATTTCTACTAATGAGTCTCCCAGGTTTGCATCAAAGATATAAAGCATAAAATAAATGTAATGTCTTTCCTTTCTCAATGAATGATATTAATGATTTTTCATTATCTAAGTAAATCTGGTACCTAGATAAAGGCGGGAATACTGTAGGCCAGGCATCGTGCACCTCTATAAAATATAATATGTATAATTCTGTGGTTCTGTGATTCTGTGATTCTGTAAGTAATAATTAGGGATGGGATTCTAACTTTTTATCCAATCATGCTAGTATTTTTGTGAATTTCAGCAGTAACCAAACAGTGAAGCACTATGAATCAATCGTCCATCTGCTTACAACAAAACTCCTGAAGGGCATGAAATGTACTTGCAAAATATCTAAGCCCTTTTTAGCATTTGAAGGTGACTGAGAGTAAGCCAGTGTAGCTCTGCAGAAGCCAATGGAGCAGTGCTGATTTATGCTAATGGAACTTAAGCTCCACTGGAGGGGTTTTGAGCATGGAGAAAATGAATTTTGTATTACATAGTCAAATTAGTCTTGCAAATTATACTGTTTTTGTAGGAGTGTTTCCATCACTTCCAATTTCTTTCGAGACGTGTGATTCAACTACGAAAATTAATTTTAGAGTCAATGTTGGCATAAACAGCTGACAAGTCTATTTTAAAAGATTCATTTGATAAAATGGCTACAGTTGACTTTATATTAAAGGAGAACAGAAAAAGTTGTGGCTTGAGAGACTTTACGTTCCTTTCCCTGATAAAAACAGCTTAATTTGATTTAAAAATATAAGTGTTTGCAGAGTGCTAATGGGAGCTATGTATATTTGGGAAATAACCAAACAGTTATTCAAGAGACATTTCATCACTTTGTGCAGTTTCAAAGGTGTATCAGCTGAAGCTGAGAACTACGAAGTTAGAGCCATTCTGTGAACTCTTTATCTACAGTACGTGATTTTCTTTGGGCAGTGGCACAAAACCTGTAGTTTCCTCTCCATGACCACGTGTTCCTGCTACCAGGATGGAAGATTCATGTGAATGCTGTGCATCTTGTTGATTGTAGATGATTTGGAAAAAACTGCAACCACAAGGTGAGCTGATATACATAATTACCAAAGGGGAAAATATGGCAGAAATCAGTGGAAAAATAACATACAACAGAAATATGTAAAAGAAATCCACATGCTTTTTGATTTGTGGGTAAGAGTCTGAGTAGGAGATATTTCTGTTCTGGTAGAAGGTGACAGGGTTTGATAAAATTATAAGAGAATAAGGAAGAATTTTCCTAATCTCCTACACGCTAAAGGCCCAAATCCACAGAAATCCACACTTGGTATCCCAACAGAATATTGCACAAAGTTCTGTGTGGTGCAAACAATCCTCCTTCTGGAGGGACGAAAACGTTACTTTACAGCCTACATGTAACATTTGGTTAACATTCTTCACTACAGAACTAGAAGGAGCAACTTGATATCCTGAATTTCTAAAAGCATTTTGAAAGATTTCTTTAGAGAGAAATTGGATTTCATTTCTAGCTTAATCTACTCAGGCTCCTATTTTTAAAATCCATTGGTTGCTGCTGAAGAGAATTCAATTAATAAATAAGAAATGTAGTAAAAATAACAAAGAATTTAACTTAAGAGTTACAAGTCATAGTACTTTTGGCTTTAACCAAGAAAATTGATATCAGCCACAAGAAGACATTTGCTTAGTTACTGACTCTTCAGTGTTTTCAATTCATGGTTCAAAACTTCTGTAAGCTCTTGGAAAGTTAAACCCAGAAATAAATCATGTTTAAAGGAAAAAAAAAAAGGGGGTGAGGGGGATTATGAATCTGACTGAAGTAATTTTATTTGCTTTGGGATTGTTTTTCTGTGTCTCTATTCTGCCTGATAAATGTAGAGGAGTGATTACGGCTTTGACAAGTTCTTTCTTTATTATTGCTTTCTATCTGTTTGTTTGTTTTTCATTCTTATATAATATATGTTCCAAAATAATGAGAAATTTCTATCTTAATTTATATACTAATTTCTACTGAAAAACATTTCACAGAATCGCAGAACTGCAGGGGTTGGAAGGGACCGCAAGACACCATCAAGTCCAACCACCCTGCTAAAGCATGTACCCTACAATAGGTCACACAGGTAGGCATCCTGGTAGACGGGTAGACGGGTAGATGGTAGGTAGACGGGTCTTGAGTATTTGTATGGCTTGTTTCACTTTCCCTAAACCAGCGGGTTTAAACACTAGGCTGTGTTGTTTAATTCCTTTCACTCTCTTCAGACAAAAGGATTTTAGGATTTGTTGTAATATTCTGCCCCCAGGTTTGTACAGTAAACACTGCACTATGTTGATTCTAGTTTATACACAACAGACTCCAAAATTTATGTCAGCAGAGCAGATAGAGAAGGTGAAAACAACTGCATGCTGGTGTTAACACATACTTATGTATTTTTGTTGTTTTCAAAATATATCTGAAGTATTGTTAAATACAATTGAAAGTGTATGCAAAATGCAAATAAGTACTTAATTTTATTCAGTTAGTGATTTACTTTGGTAAACAGAGACACTGATGTGCAATGAGGATGAGTTTTAGATGTGATGTTCCTCGATTTCAAACTTCAGGCCCTGAGGCCTTGCTGTTTATCAGTTCACAGGATGAAAGCTTTCATTAATTTACAGAGTCATTGTACTCAGCACATTTAAACATCTGTCCTCTTAGATGCTCTTAGGAACGGAGGCGTTCCAAATGAAGTACATTATAGTCAGCACTCATTTGTCAAACATGAGCCGTAGCTCTCTGCACGTTAAGTTATAGGCAACATAAGTTATTGTTAACTACATGACCTTCTTGTACCATTAACATCAGTCTCCATCAGCGTCCAGCATTCTCTCGCACTGTCTCTCACATCTGACCTGCTCCTTCCCAAAACCTCATGTTGACCTTCTGACCCTCCAAATTTCTTCATAAGCATGATGTTAAAACTGCGTCTAGTTTACACTAAGGTTGTTTTCATCGCGGTAGTATGAATCCATTCTGCACACAGAAAGATTCTTAACGTCCCCTTCGTGTACAGAAGCATAGAATCATAGAATCATAGAATCACAAGGTTGGAAACGACCAGCAAGATCATCTAGCCCAACCGTCCCCCCATTACCATTGCTACCACAAACTACTAAACCGTATCTCGTAGCTCCTCATCCAGGAGCCTCTTGAACACGTACCTCAGCCTAGGTCTGCCTCTCCTGCCTCAGGCCCATGCCAAACAGCAATCTGCTCTTGCCTTCTTGCCTGCACCAGCTGCTGGCTGCCAGATCAGCTCCCGGGGGCCAGGGGCATCTGAGCACACTGAGCTGCAATTGGGTTGACTCTCAGCCAGCTGGGAGAGGGGGAACCACAAATGCTTTAAAGCCTTCACTTCCTCTTCCATTTTGCATTTCTTTGCCAAGGGCAGCTCATTTAGTCTGGGGAATCTAGCCACAGGAATCTGAATCTATTTAAAGATGAACATTTGTGAAAGGATAGTGATCCTGATTTGATCTTAACTCAAGCATATTTTTAAGTTTGACTTTAGCAGAGTCCAAACCCACAGAGTTTTAGACTCCATAAACAAACCAAGGATTACTACGCGCTATGGTAGAGTGAATAAAATACTTTCTTGGAGAGTGCAACTGAACTAATCCTGCAGTTTGGATTCATAAGCAGTTTGCAGTTGTTTGCTGCTTCTCTGGAGCTAGAGTGGCTTTAGGTTTGTTTAGAGGCCACACTGGGAACTTCAAGAAGAAATCCCCACAGCTATTGCTTTCGACTCCAACCTCTGGAGTATTTCCTTTCCACCTTCTCTGAGGTGGGAAAAGGTCATGGAAGTTAGCTTTTTATTGGTGGTACAACTGCACTCATAAGCTTGGGCTGATAAATATAAAACACTGAACTTGTACTTACAGTGCTCAAGAGGCTCTCAGATTTAGTTTTGCAGAAGAGTTGTAAAGAATTGTGAGCTCCCTTGATAGCTAACTTTCATGAAGTGACTGTATAAAAGAATGTTTTAAAAACACAAAATGGACTTTTAATACTTTCCTTCAGTTAAATCACTAGAATGATTAAATAGGCAAAATCTCTTAGAATTAAAGTTGCAGAACTAAAATTGTAAGGAGTCTTCATCTGATTGATCCTCAATAAACTAGTCTGCGTTTGATTGGTTAGTTTTCGCTAAGTTTATTAACCCTGTTTTATAATGCCAATTTGAAGCAGGTAAAAGACCTACAGTACTTCATGTATATTCTCTAAAATTTAGAGGAGTTAATTGCAGTTTTGTGTTCTGAAATACCTTGGTTTTCCTCCAATCGTTTTCATTTTTGTGAAATAAAATATTAAGCCAGAAAATTTACTTAATTTATAAATAAATGTAATTTCAGAACTGTGTCAGAACCGATACCACGCTAACTTACAGTATTAGTATTATATATTATACTAGTATTACATATTAGTGCTTCACTTAAAAAAAATAAAATCTGAACTCTATTGTCAAAAGATGAAGTAACATGGTCTTCAGACAGTATTTCATCAGTTCTCAGATCATTACAGAGACAGGCTGTTTGATTAAATGCCTAGTCTGGAGGTGTTCAAACACCAGATAATGTAACAAAACAAATAGCAGTAAAACCATCATGACTGGCATTAGCATTAGCACAGACTTTTAAATACAGAAGGAAAGCAAGGTTGATACTTTGCAACTGACAAACAAACACCAGTTGTTTGTGAAGCGTGAGATGATTACAGACAGCTGAAAAAAAATACAAATATATCTCCATTGAGAGGTATATGGAAAAAGCTTGAACTTTATCACTAGGGTTTTTTGATGAGCCAGCTGGCTACTGATTTCTTTCTGTTGTAAGAGCAATCTCGTGAAGCAACCATACTTAGATGAAAACGTTCCTTTAAGGATATTTAAGAGAAAAGGCTCCAAAAGTGCAAATGGCTATGGCTTGCTTCTCCTTTATTTCCATCTTCTTCATTTCTCTAACCAGGCTTTCCTCCGATGTTTTAAATGACTTCACTAAGTGACTGCATAAATTTGGCTGTATGGGATGAGAAAGAGTTCAGAGTGCTTGCCTCCACTGACCACTGTCTCCATAGTTGTAACTCCTGACCGCCTCAAGGCATATTACGAATAAGGTGTAATGCTAAAAGGAGAAGAGTGCTGCAGAGCCTGAGCCACTCTTACATTGTTCCATACCCTTTTCTTCACCTGTCTAGAAAGCCTATGTTTCATCCTCAGCCTCAGCGGGAAGAATGAAAGTCTGGGGAAAAGAAATTCTGGGCTCTAATGGCCCAAGTAACTTAATAAGCAAAGTTATTTCTTTAATGGTTGCAGTAGGTCAAGCAGAAAAGAGATATTGTTTTGACACATAAAAATTTTCTAAAACAAAATAAAACACATGGAGGAAGATTTAAAGATAATTTGAAACTTCTGTATATAAAGGCAAGATATTTTTATTTTATACAAATTCATAAAAACTGTCTGAATCTCAGTGTAAGCAGTGCATTTGCTGTAAAGTGGATTAGCCCACTTCTGGATTGCAGTAATCATTCCAAGTTCATCAACACAGAAATATTGGCTGAGAAGTAGTGGTAATGGAAAGTGTAGAGTTTCTCTTACACTTTTCCCAAAGTAACATGAAGAATATAAAGTCAAACAGGATTATCACCAACCATTCTCTACCACAAACAATCATTCAAAAGCTAGTACCATTTACAATCAATATTTCACAAGAAAAAAAAGCAATTTTTAAAGAGAAACATGGTTTGTAACACTGCAAAGTTAATGTGCTGTTCCAGGACACAGCCATGCACTGTGGGGTCTCACGTAAAGAGGGAAATATTTGGCTATGGTTTCAGCCTTCAGCCTTAATCCAGAAATATAATCCATGTGTATAGACTGCTCAGCCTGGAACTTCTGCACCAGTTGGATTCAATAGCATCAGACATTTGCAGCATTTAAGAGAAGATATGGAAGCAAGTGGTGGAATATGAGGTGTGTGTGCTGGGGGGGGGTTGTGACAAGAGAAGGAAGATACTACGGGGGAGAGATAAGATTTGAGGAGATGGGTTGAAATGCATTAATTAAGCTTAAGATCCCTGCAAGGGATTCTTTCACTTTCCCGCCATATCCTGACGTGGCATCCCCTCTGGTTTCCCCAGTTCATATCCTCTGGAATATGAAATCCACTTCCACCTAAGTCCTATAGTCCCCATTCTTCACCACCTAAGCAACTTCTGCTTCCCTTCTTTTTAAAGAAAAAAATCCTGTGCTGCTGGGAAGTGGCTGTACTAGACCAGGGCCTATTGCTATCCTTACTGAAAAGAAAAAGATCTGTGCAGAGGTGGACTTTCTGGCCCTGCATTTACCAGGATGGCAGCAATAACTGCAGAAGGGAGATCCATCTCCCTTTAAATCTTTCTTACTCTTTCATCAGCAGCAGTAGGAGAATGTAACTGCAAACAGAAAATGGAAACAACTTCTCCAGGTACCGGTAAAGCTTGCAGTCTCAGGGGACATGATATAATTACCTCAATAAAAGTATCAGGTATTTTCTAGTTCTGTGAGCCTAAGCTCCCATCCTCACAGTCAAAACAAAATGAAAAACAATTGTTATGCACAGTTTCTTATAATAACCACAATAAAATTTCAGTTCTACCCGTCATCAAGAGGAGAAACTTCAAAACTTATAAATCTCCTCTTAGTGTCTGAGCGATTCTCCAGCTCTGTTGCATGCTCTGGGGAGCAGTGACTTGGAGTGTGTGTTGTTTACAGGGCTAAAACATTCTGACCCTCAGCTTGGATGTACTCTGCAGAACACAACTGTATGAATCTGTACACAACAAGTGACCTACAACAGTAAAGATTATTTACCTTCACCTTATCGGTATCTTCAATAGCACTGTGATAGTGCAGCAGGAATACATAAGACAAAGAAAGGGCCAAAGGTTGCCCCAAATGCTTCTCCCTTCCAAGAAATTATAAGTGACCAGCCCATAAAAAATAAAAATACAGCTATTCTTAACAATAAGAATATGATAGAGCGCTGTGTTTTCCATCAGTTTTAAAAGTTCTGCTATTACATATTACCAACTCTTGGCTATAATTTGGCCGAACCAATTGTTTTGATATCTGTCTCATCTGATCTATCTGAGACTCATAAAGCTTGCCTGCGCCTGAGTTGTCTATCCAAGTTCCTGAATGGCCCAGTCTAACAGTATTTCAGACACATGAAACACAGGATATATTTCGCTTTATGCAAAACCACCCACTTATTCAAAAAGCAGAAGGGGAAAGGAGAGGCTTTTTACAGAATAGGGTAGAGAGCAGCTACAGATTTGCCCAGAAAGTAGAGACCTCAGTGCTTCTTTAGCCTGAAGAAGCTCGAATTGTAGATTCAATATTCTAGGAGAGTGCTTAGACTCTTAGGCTACACTTGTTAAGCTGAAACAAATTACTGTGTCCCTCTTCGTTTTGAATCTAAATTACTGTGTAAAAAGTAACATGGCATTTTGGAGCCAAAGACAGAAAAAGAGAGGGAGCCAAACTAGCCAAGGGATGCGATTGCTTCTGCAAGACGAAAGCTTGTTCAGCTAACCCTAGTTAGACTGGGAAGTATAGATAGGTAATGTCTTGAGTAAGGGGTTATCTCAGAGGAAGACGTCTGTAGGCATTTGTTTTAGCACAGTCTAAGAAATTTAACTGACCTACAGAAGTTCATTTCTTCTAATATTTTAGAAGTGAAAGGAAATCAAATCCAGCTAACCCTCTGTTTGCTACTTCACAGATGATATTGCCTCTGAACTTTGTCCCAGATAATGTTTTGAAAATGCAGGTATACTTGTGATTTGTTTGTTGATGTACTTTCAGTGCTCTGGATATTTACTTTCTCATGGTGCCATACAAGTGTCATTGTGAGGAACTGGCAAGAAAACAGTAATAGGATAATCTGTCTAAGAAAGCCAGACATTTCTTAGTTCAGCTTCAGTGAAGAAATAACTTGCCACACCAGCAGCTGAAGCACACTATGTCAACAAGATGGAATGCAACTTATTTCATGCTGCAATGTGCATTAGAACAGAAATCAGGGCACGATTACTGCTTGATGTGTGGGGTTCTTTCAGGCATAATAGCAGCACTTTGAGAGTGTGCAATGATGGAAAACATCTGGCCCATTTGGGCCTTCACTTACATGGACAACCTGCATATGTCCACTGACAATAAAGCAGCTGGTCACTACTTTCATAAACACCAGCTAAATGTCTGCTGATATTCATTTAGGAAACTTGTTAAACGTGAGAGATCCAAGCTCTGTGAAAAGAGAACATATTGCAAGAAATTTCACTGCCCTCTTCTGAATCTAACAGATCACAAAGCTAGCACTTTTTTACTGTCGGACATAAGATGTGGGGTGGTGGTGCCTTGGGCCACCAAGCCAGAGGGGTCAGGATATTCTGCAACAAACGAAAGAGCAGTCTCTGCACGGGTTTTGAATCATTTATAAGATATAACCAGTATGAAATTTGGGTTTTGGTTTGAGTTTTGTTGTTTTTTTTTTAACTGATGCAAGAAGTAACAGCTCCAAGACAAGGAGAGGGAAAAAAGAAGAAGAGGTAATAAAGTCTGTAGAAAAGAAGCAATTTTGAAACTAAGAAAGTCTCCATATCCTAGGCCTAGACAGAACAGAGAAAAAGGATCTAGTAACCAGGCCACTGTTCTCCTTTTCTTTTAAATTACACTTTATCCTCCTTTCCAGAGAGTCCCTTTCTCTTCTTAAACACTAAAACAAAATATTTGGCAAAACAATGTATGTAACATAACAGATACTCTGCTACAGCGTTCAGCAACCTTATGAGAATGAGACAAGATCACTGACACAATATAGCTGTGGGGTTTTTTTGCAGCGCAGGTTTCAACATTTACTGCTTATA
The DNA here is from genome assembly GCA_016647715.1 of Pavo muticus. Taxonomy (NCBI): domain Eukaryota; kingdom Metazoa; phylum Chordata; class Aves; order Galliformes; family Phasianidae; genus Pavo; species Pavo muticus. The sequence continues at coordinate 560,172 of JACDJE010000040.1, forward strand.
ATTTTAAATTGTTGCTTCAAAAGGAGAACTAAGGAGGCTTTGGTCATTTGCCTGTGATGGCAGTTACTCAGTTACAGTGTTTCCCTGTTATTTATGCTTTAGCACATGAGTGTACACATTTTGAACACTACGTGTGATCTGGCTTATGATTTTTAGAAAACATAAAAAAGGCATAAAAATAAATTGTAGTACTGCCACAGCTGAGGATTCTTGTACTGAAGTACTTCCGTCAGATGGAGCTAGAGAGGAGAAAGAAGTGCTTAGCAAAGTACAGTACACATTTGAAACAAAGCAGATGTGTTTTCAGTTGACAATATTGTAACGTAATGTAATTTTTGGCATGACATCTGAGGTGCCAGCATGCTGTGTTCTGCTTCACAGCCACCCCTGCACCACTGGAGACACCAAAAGGGATTCTGAGAGAATTTTTATCCTCTATTTTGATATTTTCTTCTCTCCCCTTTGCATCATACCTTTTCACTCTCATTTTCAAAGAAAGGGCTCTAAGCACAGCTGCAGAAGATAAACAAACTCTTCCTTACACTAACTGTCACACCGTAAAAGTAAGAAGTGCTAAGTAGGATTTTGCAGCAAGAAACTGTAAAACTATGAAAAGAAAGCAGGATCACTCTACCTCACTTGTTTTGTTTCAGAAGTGGGACAGTAGTAAGAAGGAGATCTTTTCAGGGTATGCATCCCGTAAAAATCCTTTCTAGACTTCCTACTAGCCGCTAATGGCAAGATCTGCCTTACATATGACATCAACAATAACATACAGTAAAACAAAAAAGGCCTATAAAGCAGATATATCTAATAGTGCTGCTAAATAAACACAGTGGTTCTGAAATGGATGTCAAAATCCTCTGATAAAGCTGCAGTCCTGATTAAAAAGCACCTGTTCTCAAGCTGAGAGGAGATACTAATTAAAGGTCAAGGGAGAAAGCAGTTTAGGCAGAGGTTTTTTACAATTAGATTATGACAGATCATTTTCCTCAAAAAGTTCACTTGAAGGAGATCAAAAACTTGATGTGTTGGGTAAAAATGGGTTAAGAGGAAGCAAAAGAACAAGTTGATTTGGAAGCTGTAACAGCCGTATCACTTCCATGTGCATCACTTCGATGCCGAAGTGAAAATCGTAATGATTACATTTCTTCAAAGAATTTGTACTTCTGTCCCAGAACTCAGGAATACGCACTCGGTCACCAGAACAGCTTTGGGCTGCTGCATGAGCAAAATCTCTCACTGTGCATTATCTCACCGGTGCTGCCAGACTCAAGACATGCCTTTACAGGAAAATGAATGTTTAATGAACGGGCAAATCAGTAAGAATTGCTATTTCTTACATAAGGAGGAAAATGAGGGGAATGTTTTTTCACAGATTATGTCAAGAATAATGCTTTATGACCTGTACTAGCCATCTATTCTAGGATTCTATGATTCTTCATGTCACTGTGTTCATTTCTCATAAACATGTGAATGAAATCCATTTTCAGAGGGAAAATTTTAGGTTATTAACGCAGGTTTGTATAACAAAAAACACCACATTTTTGTCAAGAAAAAAATCATTTAGGATCACAGCAAAAATGGCTTTTAGATACTACCCAATCCATCAGGGAACAGGAAAATACTTTCATTTTAAGTGCTCAGAGAACTGTAACACTACTTGCTAAAGAAAACTTGGTGAACCTCAGAAAGCAATGGTTGATTAATTGAATAACACTTGTTATGGTCAAAGCATGCAAATAATTCTACAAGTTTCTAAGCAGTTATTTGTTTGCAGGTAATATGAGAATAATTAAAAATCCCAGCATAGAGGTTTTCTATTTAAATTGCTTGACCAGCCTAAGGAAAACTTACAAAGGCACTTTAGGTGGTTATATGACTCAGCTCCATTCTCAGAAAGCTGAGCCCTTAGGAAGCAGAAGAGTGTTTTGAACCAAACCCGATGCACTTAGCTTAGCCAGTTTGGCCTCTTTTTAGTCAGTGAAGAGAAACAGGTTCTTCCTCTGGGCAATTCAAGCCCTTAAATTAGGCTTTTGCCATGGATCAGCACTGGAAGAAGGATTTTTCTCACCCTTAATTAAGCAGGGAGCTTGAGGAAATTGGCCAGATAAGGAAGCTGGGTGAAGTTAGGAGCCTTACTTCTGTAGGCTGAATGTTCTGCCGTGTTTTTCGCAAGACGTTGGTTTTTGCTGTATGCTTTAACCCCATTTTCTGAAAGGGATTTAGATGTTTATGTCATTCAAACATTACTGAAATCTTGTCATTAACATAGACATGAAATATGTTCGTATGGTTAAGTTTTCAATGGAAATATTCTAGAAACAATTAACTCATGAATTTTGTATGTGAAGAGCAAGAGCTGTAGCTATAGCCATTTAAATTAAATTTGTATCAATCATTGAGATTTTGGAATACATTACAACTCCTCCAAAGCAAAATATTTTCCACTGTATCCTCACATTCTGCTGCATTCTTTAGCATTTTGTTAATATTTTCTTAGAAATAAGAAAAGAATCTTGCTAAGGAAGTGTAACGGATTATTTGGATGAAAATAAGTTATTGGCTCCCACTTTTTTACTTCCAAGATGTGCCAACAGCAACAGAGGAAAGAGCAGTATATTGCCCTACTGGAAAGAACAGGAACACTCACCAAATTCAGAAGAAACCACAATTTCAGGCCCTTATGCTGTATAAGTCTTGAACCTTATCTTACTAAAAGCAGTTAAAATTCCACCATTTTAAATGAAAACAGGTTTCTGTCCTAAATGATAAAGCATCTTAAATTGAATTACTTCCTACTTCATGATAATCTGAATAAATGGAGGCAAAATATTCAAGTCCCGATATTTGTTACTTCCTGAATATTATACTGTAGCAGAGGTACGATTGGTGGGATTGGGAATTCTAGAATCCGGGAGATCATGGGAAAAAGGAAAAGAAGAGGCATTATAAACAATGCTTTGCTGCGTGATGCTGCCACCAGTTTATAGGAGAGAGAAAGAAATCTGTTAAAAATCTCAAGCTTGGGTAATTTGAAAATATAGAAAAATCGCTGATACTGGCTGGATCTTACAAAGAAATTCCTGGCACTTCCAGCACTGCCTACGAACCTGACTGGGTAGAAAGGAATTCTGGGAAAACAGAGACAAAGCTTAAGATCAGGTTGTGTCCCTGGGAAGAAATACTCAGAGGGAGCTGTTGTTACAGTGAGGCACATGAGGTGTTTTTATCTCACACCTGCTAGATTAACTAACAATATTCAGGAAGATTTTTGTTAGTTAGTTAGTTAGTTAGTTTGTTTACTTTGAACTCTGTGGCCAAAGTTCCTAAAAAAAATATTAAAAGAGTAAGCTAATGTTAAGCATTCTAGAGTACCTAGTGCATTTTGACAAGGAGAGGTGTGCTGCCAGACCTTGCTTTTATGAACAAGGAAGGGTTGGTTGGGGACGTGAGGGCTGGGGGCAGGCTGGGATGCAGTGATCATAAGATTGTGGATTTCAGGATCTTGTGTGGAAAAAAACAAGGCAATAAGTAGGATTGCAGTCCTGGACTGTAGGAGGGCCAACTTTGACCTCTTCAAGAATCTGCTTGGAAGATGCCACTTTCCAAAGATAGAGGAGAGAGTATCTGGTGAGATTCTGGCAACAGAATAGAAGTAGAGTTCTTTATTTATGTCTGCTGATTACTCGTCTTTTTAATTGCTTGGAGACGAAAATAGAGAGTTGTAATGCAAACCAGAGATGAGAATGTAAATTCTGATTTTAACTTAATGTCTATTTTATCTTGATGAAAATCTAGAGCCTTGTTTCATCTTATTTAGTCTCTTCGTAAACAGGATGAAGCAAGGTACTTCCAATGAAGCCATTGGTAAAATTTTTACTGTTTTTTAAATCTGCTTTGCAGAAACTACCCAAAAACATGGCAACAGAAACCTGGAAAATATGCTCTCAAGACACTTCTTCAGTATCAAGGCATTCAACTCATTTTCAAATACAATACAATTTAAAACAGTTGATTGCTTTGATTGTCTCACAGTTTGAAGTGTTGGATATATATAAAGAAAAGTTACTTGAAAACTGTAAATATTTTATTCACAGTATCTTACCTTTTGAAAAGGGCATTCAGATTTTCATTTGTTTTTCTTTTCCTTGTGACATTATTATAAGAAGCTGATAATTTACATCACTGAGAAATCCCAAGAAAATATTGAGTTTATCAAGTCTACTTATATGCAAAATATTAGAAGTACTTTGTTGAAGCCAATGTCAGTCATGTCTTACTGAGTCTTCTGGGAACTCTCCAGAGTAATTTTACTCTTTCAGATTTTTCTGAGATCTGTGCTCCTTCCACATGAGGGTATATACATTAGTCTTCACTCACATCCTTTTAAATGAAACAACCTGTGCGAGTAAGAGCTATGACAACATTCTCTATTCGAATGACTTGATTCACACGGAGAATTTGCTCTACCGGTATTATTCTGTTTTTCTAAGGTTATTAAATGCTATCAGAGAACAGCAGGTGACAGGTACTGAAGCTTTTAGGTCTGGTTCAAAGCCCACTAAAATTGCTTGGAATCACCCAGACTTTAATGAGATTTAGGTCAATCCCTTAAGCTTCTATTTGCCTTCTTTGGTAATTTCCTCCTAGAGGCTGCAGTTTCAAATCTACCCCAGACCTCATCTAGGGTGACAAACACTCACACAGGGAGTAGATTGCCCTATGAATTGACTTAGAACAAGTGGTGTGGTCAGACAGTGGAGGTCAAGCAGCTGGTGCTGTGGAGATCTGATGCTTACATTATACATTATATATACTTATATACATTATATATATACATATATACCTCATACTCATTTTCCTTTGTTTCACTTCTTAATTTTTACTTTGGACTAGCTGTAGTTTAGCCACATTAACTGAATCTGCAATTGCAGCTGAAATGTGGGAGATGTGTTCCTGTTGTGCATCTTCCAGTTTTGCTTCTTTCAGAAGGAATTTATTAGCAGTCTGAGGCTGCTCTGTAGTGCGATCCAAAGTACAGTAGGTAGGGACAATTGAGAGTCACTGCACACCTTCTCTTAACTGAAATTTTAAGTGCTGTGAGTGTTAGTGTTAAGGGTTAAGTGTTAATGTCAAGAGCTCAGTGTCCTCTCTGTTCAACTTCAACTCTGCTGCTAAAACAAGAAGAGCATCCTTTATTATACGTGTGCTGAATCTGGAAATTACTCTTTCATAAACCCACCTGATGGTAACATACTGTCTCAGCCTAGAGAGTAATGTTGTCTTAGGATGAAATGATATCCTGAAATAATTGAATTTAAGAGTGGGTTTATCTTCACTTTACATTGTCCAGGTTTTCTCCATACAGCTGGTTGCAGCATCCAGAATATTATTCTACCAACACAGAATTCTTCTATAATGTTAAAGCTTTTCAAAACCTGAGAACTCTGAACTTGAATATGAAAACACTAAAAATCGCATTCACTTTAACAAAATATGACTTGAATCATATTAGTGTACAAAAACCTATTCATAAGCAGAAACATGATCCTGCTTCTATATATTTACATCAATAGTGAACTTTTAGAATCTTATTTATTTTCGGCATATTATAAAAAAATGTCACTGACAGGAAAATGACCAGAAGACACAGAACCATAAATCTGAGCGATGTCTTATATATCTATGGTCTTACTGTGCACTTTGTTTAAGAGCATTCCTATTTCAGGTACGTACAGATTTCAATTAACATGAAGCACAAGTGGAAATCTCATAGAACCTAGAAATATAAATTATTTTAGATGATTTGAAGCAATGTTGTTAATAACCTCTCTAAAATTCTATTTACTGTTATTATATCATTATCCTAAAAACGCCAAGAATAAATTGATTTTAAAAAATAAATCACCATTCAGAACATTTTGTGTTGGGGAGAATAATAAACATATAATGTTGAAACAAAAGTTAATATGATACATATCCAAAGAACAGGACTACCAGAAAATGCTTTGTGTCTATGGATGCACAGATACAAGAGATTTCAAGATTAGTATTTTAAAACTCTGTTTTTATTTTAAAAAAGGTTTTCATTTCTAAAATACCTGTGTGGTGTTAATTTCCTTAAACGAACCAGATCTGCCACCAAAGCTAACATCTTCATATCTTTATTTCATATTCTTTCTGGGCTAGAATAAAAAAGGGCTAACACTCTGAAAACAAGCATTACAGTTGGCTTCCTCTTGCCACATGTGCTTGCTTATCAAAGCAGGAGTAACATCCACTTTCACTCCTGTGTACACCACTATATATCCTGACAAATGCTCTGTTATGATAACATGATTTCCAACTATCATCCTTCAGGAACATCATAGCAAAACTCAGCTCTGAGAGTCAGGAGTTAGAGGGTTAATGTAAATCCAAAACAGAACAACCAAACTGTTCCTTACTGCTGCACGGATACATTAGAAAAATTAATATGTGTTAAAGATCACCCATATGGTATCTCCTGTGTGAAGGTCAAAGGATTGTAAAGTTTTGTGCATGGAATGCACACTGAACATGAAGCATGCATGTACTGCACACGTACTTTCTAGGAAATGAGCTAGGTGTTCAGATGAGGTTCCTCACTGCCCTGGATGGTTCTTCTTCCAAGAGGAAAGACGTAGATCTTACAAACTATCAGAACACAAGAATCAAAGGTGATATTCAAAACGCGTTGTTAAAAAATGTGTTTTGCTGAACTCTGTAGTTTGGGGAGGTACAAGAACCTGCCAGGCAAGCCTAATTCTTGTTAAGCTGTCACTTAATTTCAGATGATCAAAATTAAATGCTCTTGGTAGCATTAGCACCTGTTGTTTTGCTGCCATACAGACATGCAGTTAATCTTCACTGCCCTTAGCAAAGCAGTAAAGGAAGCTTTAAATTTTGTAGGTGCTCCTCATTCAAACTGTACATCTGGAGTAGTGGAAAGTAGAATAAAAATGGATTTTGAAGTGTTTTGGGGACAGAGTCACTGAACCGGAGGGAAAAGCAGAGAAAAGTCCAGACTAATGAACTGACATTTATATTCCATTATACTTAGAATAACTGAAATGTATCTTTTCTGTTTTTCCCTCACCTTTATCCTACTCTCTGCATTCCCCAATCTCTGCAAAAGGACCTCAGCCTCTTTATCATTCAGCCTAAAGCTGCAGCCATGCTTTCTGGGATCACGTGATAAGGGCTCCAGCCTAAGCGCTCATTTTCTAAATATGTGGTTAAGGCTGATAATGCACTTAATCTAATTGATAGCTTTAAAAAGGCTTGTAGGTGGGCGCTGAATGTAAAAAAATGCCATTATTCTTTAACTGCCTGTGAGAATTCTATGTCGCTAGATACATTTTACAGTAAGGCATATAAATGCCGTCTGGCAGAATCCTAATGATTTTCTAAGGTATGTGAAAAGTATATATTTAAAACCACCTTCACATTTTAGATGTAAACTTACATGACTTATACATGTTTGTTGAATGCACGTTTTCCATTTACACTGTATCTTTAGGAATTAAGGAAAAAAATACAGTTTTTCCATCATTCACAAGTTAATTCTTTTTTTTTATTTTAGAATAAGTGTTTAAATTTAATTTTACTTGTATTAGAGGACCCATTAAAGAAAAATATTCCAAAACACTCAACTGAGACTTTGGACTTTTCTTTGGGAAGAATGTCACTGGTTCTAATCTCTTTGAGTGTTACAGTGGAACAGAAGCAAATGCAAATATTGTAAATGTTCCATCAGATGTAAGTGCAGGTAAATCCTTTGGATTAATCTAAATACCTTATTTTGATGTTACGATCTTAATACTGTATTCGGTAGGCAAATCGATGCAGGATGCTTTCAAAATACTCTATTTTGAAATAGGTAGAAGAGAATTCATTGAAATGCTTTGTGTAATTTTCTGATTTAAGGAACATAAAATCCTTGAAACCTTTCACAAAGCGTCCTGCTTTAGACAAACCAGAACTTTCTATGAAACATTAACAGAATATTCCAGCAAACACTAAATATTAATTTAGCACCAGTAAGCTTATGTTTATACAACCCTCCATCACAAAGTACTTCATGTTTTCACTTATTGAACTTGTGTGTTATTTCCATAATTTAATTGTATGCTTGGGCCTTTGTTGAAGTATTATTTGCATTTAATATCCCTAAATGTCCATTATGATTTCAATCTATACTTATATTCTCTTTGAAGATCAGAGTTTCAGGCAGTACGAATTCCCTTAATATTATCTGGTTCCAATATCTCTCTGAGAGAAGAACTGTTTACAGAAATCTTACACCGCTTGTCAAACCTGAGCATTTCTGTGATGATTCTTCCAAACACTAATGCTGGCAAAATCAAAGGTGCAATCTTTGTATGAAAATGGCAAGCAGATCAGAAGGCTTTTCTAAGCACACAGAGTACATCATCGTTATTTGATGAAGGATATCAACATTTCTATAAAGCACAGCTGCTGCATTTCATGATAGATTCTGTGCTGTTTTTTTTTCTGAATAGCGATACGCACAAATTAATACGAATTAATAATCAGGATGATATCATTATGATGTGTTCTGCTTTTCAAAGAATTTCACTGCAGAACTAGTGAAAACAGACTGGCTTCTCAAAAGAAAGTAATGCAAAGAAATTACTGCATATACAGTACCAACGTTACAAAGGTTTTGCAGTTCAGAGGCCTGTATCTCTTATGGTGCCCAGTTAGCCTATTTTATCTGATCAATTTGGAATTGCATACAAAGTTTAAGACTAGAATTTTTGTTTTGTTTGAAAAATTTAGGCGATGAGCTCTTCTTACTGGGCCAAATGCTAGTTCTGTTCTGATGGTTGTTTTTAGTGTTGCATATGGAAGTTCATTCCTCCCATCACCACTTCCTTTACTTCTTTCTAAAGTCAAGAGACTTTGGTCAAGCTGCATATCACACTCTTTGTATCTCATCTTGATTGCTTGTCAGATTACATCTGTCAAATCTCTGTGCTTGTTAATATTCACCAGATACTTATCAGATAGTCAGAACCTCAACTGGTCTCAAAGAATTACAGGACCGATTAAGAGGTTGAGAGATCAGCCAAGCACAACCCAGAGACAGAGATAACCCTCCTTACATCATTTCTGGTACATATTTGTCCAATTTCTAAGCAAGAGGATTCCACGACATCTCCAAGCTGTCTATTCCTGTCTTAAATTATCTTTATTATTAAAATAAACAATCTAATCCTCACATCTAATCTAAAACTTTCTTGTGCTGCCACTCACAAACATGGTAATAAATTCTTCCTTGACTTCTCATAGCAACTCCTTCTACACATGAAGGTTACCAGATCTCTTTGCTTTCTATTTTTTTTTTCCTTGTGAAATAATTCCAGATTTTTCTGCTTTTGTTTCTTGGACCTGAATATCTCATTCCTATCTCTTAGATTCTGTCTGATCACTAGATTTCTTCAAGTGTGTTATCTGCATCTGGACACATTATTCCAGTCGAGTTTTTTTCCTAATGTTCTCTGCTTCTAACATCTTTCAGCTTCTGCTGAGCAGAGCAGAACTGCTTCACATCTGGTAGGACATGATTCTGTTTCCATATTCCCACATAGCACCTGTCCTTATCCCAACAGGATGACACTGTTGATTAGCATTTGGTAGTGATCCAAAATAACTCCTCAGTCCTTTCCTGAACAACTGCTACCTAAATATCCCACCCTCAGTCTGTATTTTTTCAGTTGAATAGTCTTTCACATCACCCTACATTTGTCCCTACTGAATCACATGAAATTTTTTTCTCGCACATCTCTCAAAATTTGTGAAGATCACTTTGCTCTTGAGATGGACTTAATAGCTTCTTCAAAGTACAACGTTTTATATGGCCTATTTTTCACATCAAATCCCTATTGACAATACTGAAGAATTGCTTTGGATTTAATAGGTTTTGCAGGTACATTTTGTTGATAAAATATACAAGAAGAAATGTTTTGTCAATGCTGTACACCAGCATCTACTTATTTTAGGGAATAAGGCACAGAACATTTTTTATACTTTTTTTTGTCCTAAAGTAGAAAGTGAGTTCTGCTTCTGTTTTTAGTAGTGAATTGTCTTATCTTAATTAATTTGTTATGCGTGGATTATTACTGAAAAACAACTGTACTTTCTCTGTAAGATCAGTTCAATAATACTCTAAAGTATCTGGGCAGAAAATACTGCAGGAATGGAAAATGCTAAACATTCTGCTTCAGAAAGGGGTTTAAAATAATAAACACCTGCAAAAATTCCAATTACTTTTTGGCATATTTTGGAAAGAAAAAAAGAAGTGTTTCTATTTATTGCTTAGTCCTCTACAGAGTGTGCTGTTCAGTGCAGTCTCTGTTTCTGTTGCTGAATGTGTTCAGGTGGAATGTGGTTATTTTCCTGTTCAGGGCAGGTGTTAATACAAACTGCTGTTCAACAAGCTACAGTTACCTGCACTGCTAGTCAAGGAACCTGCTTGCGTACAGTTAGGTGTCTCATAATAACGAGTCAGAAGTGCCTGAAGTGAAAATTTTCTGTGCACAAGAAATGAGGTTTTGAAGTCAGACAAAAAAGAGAAGTTCTGTCTTGCAAGGTTCACAGTGCTTGGATGCACCATCCTATGCTTGTGAATCTTCACTCCAAATTTTCATGGTGATTTGCAGGAGCGTGCCATTGAAATACCATAAGATATTTATGAAATCTTCATTTCTCTGCAAATTTTACTAAGCTCCAATCAGAAAGCAGACATATTTTGCTACACTTAGCACAATCTGAATTCCTATCCAGATGAAGTAATTACATATGGTTAAAAAATCACGCAATCCTACTTGTAGCCTATAGAAACAGAAGTCAGCCAAATATTGGGAAGCTTGACTATATGTTGTAATGAGTTTGTTTGAAAAAAAAAGCCCGCCAATCTAACTTCCTCCCACATTTTTCTTTGTTGAGTTTTTCTCTGGGGACCAATTCCATCTCTTGAATGTGTTCTCAACCTGTACTCATTTTGTGCTGGGCTCTGACCAGCTTCATTTTTCAGTAAGGTGACCAGGTGTGCAAACACATCATCATCTAGGTATAAATGTAAAAACAAAAGCATGGATATAAAACTTACAGTGTCCACTCTGGCACCTGGTGGTTTTCTGAGGCTGCATTGATGGAAGCAGCCCAAAACTAAAATAGTACAAATTCTACAACTCCAAAACCAAGCTTGAGATAGACTCCAGCCATCCACAGTGACACCTGATCATTGCAGTTTACTAACACCAGCTGTGGAAACAATGTAGATGGCTGTATCTTGTCACTTCTTTAGATCTTCTAAAAGGTGCTACCCTTGCTGATAGCTGACTAGAAGAGATACAAGATCCTAACACTTTTCACTGCTGCTCTTTCCTGTTTGTTTCACTACTGAAATACATTTTCTGATCTCTCTAACACACAGCTTCATATTACTGTCAGGAAAAAGGGAATCCCCTGGTCCTGGCTAGAGTCATTAGCTGCCCTTCTCTTCCACTTCATGCTGATCAAATAGATACAGGAGTCCAAGCCTGCAGGGCATAGCATGCACCTCACAGCCACAGAGATAAAATAATAATAATAATAAAATTTTAAAAAGGAGCACTTTACACTCTGAAGATGAATAGAAACTTATCTGCAGAATAATGTGACCTTTGTCCTTATACATGTACCAAACCACTAACCTCCTTCTAGCTTGTATTCTTTGTCATCCATGGTACAACTCTTGTTTTCCGCGGTGTTTGCATCATGTTTGTTTTTTCCCTACTCTATGACAGAAATTCACGGATTTAAAGCCATAGACGTTACAGGTTAAAATTGCTTTCAGTCTTCTCAATATTTAATATCTACATTTAAAAAAACTCCTTGCTGGAGAAAGAAATTAATGCATGCACGTATCAACTCATTGTGTCTCTTAAGATTGCCACATGTAATATTGCATCCCTGAAATAAATATGACTTAAGGTAGTTACACGAGTGAGAGTACTGTGACCATGTGATATACTGCTGTTTCCAATTTTTTATCCTGTTAATAATTAAGAGGATTTTCTCTCTAATTAAGAAGTGACAGAAAAAAAAAAAAAAAAGAAGCTTCTTAATTTTAATCTTATCTATTGTCTTGTTCTTTTGTAACATCCAGATGGGAACAGTTGCACAACAACAAAGCGGTCAAGTCAGGCAGAAAAAAATTAAGTCCTCAGAATTCTCCAAAAGTAATTGAGTCTGCAGACTCAGTTACCATATAAACTCCACGCTTCATAAGTCATTTAAAGAAAGACTTAGTACAAGTGGCTCGTGGTTTAATCTTTTAATTCCACTGCTCCATAAGTTTCCTTGTAGGATCATTGAACAAGGAATTCAGACAAAATATTTGAGGCCTCCTCTTCTAAAAAGGATCGAGTATGGAAGAATGTGTAGGACTTCAGTGCCTGGAAGTGCCTGCAAACTGACCTCCAAATTTACTCGACATAAAAGCCATTGTCTTTCAGGGTAATATTTCAGTATTTCAGATATGCTCTTTTACATCAGATGCTTGCCATAGTAGAAGCTCGGTATCAGTGAACGTCCATGGAATGTATTCACGCAGTTACAGCTAAACATACCAATTTGTGCCATCAGGTCAAAGTGAAAATATGGCAAGGAGGAAATGGATGTTTTTGAAGACTGTTTATAGGTGTTACATGCTGAAAATCTTAAAAATACATGTATATATATCTTACTTCTTATTCTAATTAGGATTTTTACTTAGATTAGATAAAAGCCCAGAACTAAAGTAAATATGGTTAAGTGTAGTGTAACCAAGCTTGTCTGGTACCCTAATTTTAATAGTATGTGTATATAATGAACAACAAAGTCAAGGAGGACACATAGAGAAGAGAGCAATATCTATGTTTTTCCATTTTTCATTCATTATCTATCAATGACTGTTGCACGTTAAGGATTACTTGAAGTTCTAAGACTGTTTCACAGTCTAATTTATTTAATAGCTATGATATTTTTCAAATGACATTTATCAAATATGTTGTTTGTTTGTGAATGTAAGGAAGGAGACCCGCCTTTTGATATTCCTAATATTCCTCATCTCAGAATAGCAAAGCTTTTACCAATTCTATCCTCATTTATGAGACTTAAAGGGTGAATGTCACATAGATTAAATGACTGAACAGTTATCAGGCAAGTCAGCGGCAAACCCAAATCTAAATCCCTGTTCCCAGCACCGCAATGCTGAGGTTCCTGTAATTAAATAAAAGAGCGTACAAATCAAAGTGTTGTCCATATACTTCTTCATATGGCTCCTAAATTCATAAAAAGGTTATTAATGTATTATTTATTAAACTCAAGTTTAACATTGATTTAGAATTCCTTTGGCTAACCCCTACCATGGAAATACGTTTTTGTAGGCAAAATCCCTACCCACACCAAGTTAGTCAGGCGTATATAAAAGTTAATTGCAAGCTATGAAAATGAGACTTGTTTTGAAATGAATTCTGAAAACATTTGTTTCTGGCATGGCCATTCATTTGTTTTCATGCTGTCATTTTGGGATTGACATTAAAATCTCATGCACAGTAAGTCTCCAAATGTATTTTGTATTTTTATTAGTTAATTATTTTTTAATGAAACATTTCTGTTCAACTGTTTGATTTCAATAGACTTGTATTGTTCTACAAGAATTAAAATATTGCCAGAATATTCTTAGCTCAGTCAGGGAGAAAGCAAGGTGAGATGGATAATACCTCTATGTGAATCTTCTGGTTCTCAGAAAACATGTACCAAAATTATCTCTGTTCTGCTTGCTTCTTCAATTGCATTATCACATAAAGACTAATTTCTACTGTCTTCTCCCTTATAACTTAAGGTTTTGCACTTGGGCTGGAGGAATCCCAAGCATATAGACAGACTGCGAGGAGAAATCCTTGAGAGTAGCCCTACAGAGAAGGACCTAAGGATCCTGGCAGATGAAAAACTTAACATGAGCCAGCAGTGTACTCTTGTACTTGGGAAAGCAAATGGTATCCTGGGCTCCATCAGAAAAAGGGTGGCCTGCAGGGTGAGGGAGGCGATTGTCCCTCTCTATTCTGCCCTCGTAGGCCTCATCTGGGGGTACTGCTTTCAGGTTTGGGGCCCCCAATACTAGAAAGACAGGGAGCTGTTAGAGAGGGTCCAGAGGAGGGCCACAAAGATGATCAGAGGGCTGGAGCAGAGGCTGAGGGATCTGGGCTTGATCAGCCTGGAGAAGAGAAGGCAGCAGGGTGACCCCATTGCAGCCTTCCAGTACCTAAATGGAGCCTACAAACAGGAGGGGAGCCAACTCTTTACAAGGGTAGATAAGGCAGGACAAGTGGAAATTGTTTTAAGTTGAAGGAGGGAAGATTTAGGTTGGATATCAGGGGGAAGTTCTTTACCAAGAGAGTGGTTAGGTGCTGGAACAGGCTGCCCAGAGAGGCTGTGAATGCCCCGTCCCTGGAGGCATTCAAGGCCAGGTTGGATGGGGCCCTGGGCAGATATTCAGATATCTGGTCCCCAGATATTCAGATAGATATTCAGGTTGGCGGCCCTGCCTGTGGCAGTGGGGTTGGAGCTTCAAGATCCTTGGGGTCCCTTCCAACCCAAGCTATTCTATGGTTCTATGATTCTATGAGAACTTGGCTCTGTGAGCTGGGAAGATTGTCTGTGAGACTGTGAGGCGTGAACATGAAAAACTGGTAGGTCTCTATAAAACAAGGATTTTATGGGATATGGGGATATTGTTACACTGCAACCACAATATCAGCAGTGCTTAGGGAAGCTTAAATGGCATCATTTACCCCATGTGTATATGGCAACACATGCATGGAGGCTGCAGTTACAGAAGTGAGTGATTTAAATGAGAAAAAGACAATTAGTGCAAAATTATAGAATAAATATGAACAAGCAGCTAATCTTGGACTGTAACCCATATGATGACTAGTTTTTATTAGATTTAGACTAGATTTTACATTTTTGGAATACATCCTCACTTTTCAAAGTGGAATGATGAGAGTTTCAGTCTAACTGCTACACCTGCACAAAAATCCAGCCACAGGAAGGACATTCCCTTTTAATTATCCACTTTCTGAGTTAATAGGAAAATACTGGAAGAAGAATTATGGTGATTTCGTTGAGCTGTATCTAATACAATTGTTGTTCTGAGAGGTTTTCTTTCTCTAAAATATTCTTTGAAAATTACAGGGAAAATTCAGCCTCTAATTATTCATTTAAACATTTTTCATATTCACACTTTTCGTATTCATATCATAAGAAATTTACTAATCCAACAAATGTAATCCAAAATGATGTATGGCATAGTCTCAATTATGCCATCTGTGAAACTTCCTAATTTGATGCTACAACCCATTCATTTTGGGGAGCCCGGTTCTTTAAAATATATTTTTTCTTTCTTTCTTTGTGAATACAGGGAATCCATAGGGCCCAACTGCTCATTCTGCCTGCTGTCCTTGGATAGTGTACTCACATTTTGAGCAGATGTTATCATTACCATTCGTGTGACCGATTGGAGATATTTATGTGCCCCCCAGTTTTCAGCAGAGTGAGAAAGTTAAATTTCTGGATGCAGGAAATAGCACTGCCAGTACAGAAGGTCACCAAACGTAATCAGCTCTCAGTTACCAGCAGGGGATTATCTGAGCTGCGGATTAGCTGCGCCGCCAAGAAAGGGAACCTGCTATATGATACGGTCACCAACCAAGCACAGAGCTCAGCCTTCTTCATGGGAGCCCCCTGTCATGGGTTCTGATCCAGCAAGAAATTCAGCACAAAATGTTTCTGAACGAAACTGAATTTTGATATTTTCTTCTGATAGCTGCACTTCTGTGTTACTGAGTTATTCCATCCTCCACTGCCCTAGGAAATAAAAAACTGAGTGGCTATAGTACAAAATTTGGAGCAGCATGAGTAACATCCTGACAAGAAAATACGTCCGGAGAGAATCACCAGTCGTCATAAGCATTCCGTACTCTAGGAGGTCTTTGCAAGCTTTTACAATCAAAGCTGGATATAACCCTCTAGTTATTCATGACACATTAATTCTATAATCAAACTTGCAGAAGTGCTGCTAGGATCACAAGGAGTGTTAATGTGGTTGTAACTGTATGTTCCAAAGGTAAATAACAGTTGCATGTGGAGCATTGCCACTTTCATTAGGCATGTTCTTGCTTCTCTGTGCATAATTCTCACCATTTCAAGTGTTCTTTATAACTTGCATCTGATTAGAAGATTCCAAGTTCAATCACAATGTATAAGCGGAACCATAGGTATCACAAATCAGCACAGTGACAGAGCAGGAGGTCGTGCAATGCACGGCCAGCAATGGGCCCCCATTTTTTTCCAAGAAAGCAGAAGACCAAGCCTTATTACGCTGAAAGTGAGATTTTCCTTAGTAGTTTTTATTTTTGCCTGAAGCACGCAATTACAAAAAGTATTTTCTGAATTTCAGACATCTGAATATTAATGGAAATTTTAACCAGATTTCTTCTTAATCTACCAAGATATGGAGAAAGTGTAAGAAATAAAGTCAAAAAAGTTTCTCTCGTGTGGTTTGAACAATAAGAAACAATGAAGAAAGAAATCTTTATCAGAAATACACACCTCTTGTACATAAGCTTATCACTTTCTTAGAGCGAATACTGATAAAAGTAGTATATTTTAGGGTTTTTTCTTAATCATAGCCAGGGTTCATCCATGAAATTCATGCTTTGCATGTAAAGTTACAAGGCAGATTTACAAAATCGTGTGGGTTCCAATCCATAGTTTGACACAAATAGCATTAATGCTGAAAGCAAAATAAAATATCTCTGTAAGTGGAAACATTACTACACAGAGACCACTTCTGCTTTAGTAATTCTTTTTTAATGTCATAAAGGTTAAGCCAGACAGAAACATACTGGTCCAATATCTACTTTGAAGAGTCGTAAAATGTTCTTGGAAGTGTGGACAAATAATAGTTTATACTGTGAACAATATTGAAGGTTTCAGAGTAGACTATGGCTGAGATATGTGCGTGTAGACACTACAAGATGGCTAAAAAAGAAAATAAATCAATAAAAGCTGTGTTCCCTGGCTCATGGTGATAAGATTTATTAACAGTCAAAGGAATAATGATTCTTTAAGGGAGGATAGGGGACTCATGTTTTTCCTCCCAGTCTTCAGATCAGCCCAAGAAACTGAATATCACACAGTCGTTAATAAGTTAACAAAAACTTTAAAATGCACATAATTAACTTTTTCCGTTTAACAAGGAGTTTTAACAGCAACCACTGGCAGTTTTATAGCTTTTCCTTTCCGAAAAGCAGGACGCTTAGACTAGACATAAGCAGGATGCTTCTCAAGTACCACTAAGAAAAGGGATTGTAAAAATCCACTTTGCCATTTCCGACAGAAATATTTTTGTGCATATACAAATACGTACGATACATATTCGAAAATATATCCCTAGAATAATGTATAAAATATAGATCTACAAATATGAAAAGGAGATAGATTACACACACACATGCATCATGTCCAGTCTCATTACTGAAGTCAAGGTAAAATTTGGATTGTTTGGATCTGTGATTGTGTATAGTAAAACAGAATTGCATGATTTTTTTTCTATCTGCCAGCCACGTGATCACTAAGAGTACATCAAAAAGATACTTGAATACGTGCTTATCTTCTTTCTAGTTTGGAACATAAATCGGGGGGTGAGAAGTGGTTCCCATCTTCCCAGCTATGTTCTGAACCTTGCAGTGTATGCTCTCAGCTAGTGTCTCACTGAGTCAGGGGGTAGACCAGTAACAAAAGATTTATTAAGCAAGTTTCTACTGTTAACCACAACTGACACTGCAGATTCATACCAAGGCAACAGTGGAAAATGTGTCTGGTTTTTAAGTAATAGCTTTAAATATAAGTAGAATCATGATCTGTGTTTACATTTTATATTTATGTTTTATGGTGTGCCTTTAAAGAGAGAATATGCTTTCTCATGTCACAGACATCATAACAAATAAGATGTTCACTCTTGTTCCAACACGTCAGTAATTAAAAAATAAACAAGTAAATCACAGTATCCAAGAAGATTGATTTCACCTTTTGTTTAGTCAAGATTTATTGTTATAAAGTGCTATAAACCTCTGTCGTATTGTAACTACTAGAAAATAAAGCTTGTTTTCAAAAGCCAAAGGTAGAAGCTAGTTCATATTTTTTCTTGTGTGTCTAGTGTTCACTTTTTGTTGATACTGTATAGCAGGAGAAAAACAGAGAAAAAAGGCTTTAATTTCATGCCAACAGTGTTTATTTTGCAGTGGGGATATAGGTTTTGTGAGGGCTGAAAGTATAAAAGTGGAGTGGACTCAATGAACTGAAGAATGCAGTAGGAGGGGAGGTAAGACGAGCTGTAAAACTAATTGGTGTCCAACATGTTTTGGACTGCATTTAATTTTCTTGAGGGGAAGAGAGGTCAAGAATGGAATGAAGTCAATGAGAATAGGAATAAGAAAGTGGAAAGCAAAATGGCCAGCATTAAAAGGTCAGTGAATATCCCAGGGACAGGAAATGAACTTTAAACAAAAGTATAAGGTAGTATTTCTATCCACGTTTGGGAGTTGTTAAAATTAGTATTAAAAGAAGGAAACTTAAATAACCAGATGTTTCTTGTATGAAAGCTTGTTTTAGTCTGCTTTCAATTTATTGGAGGCCTTAGCAAGACCAAGATTTTGTGTGCTATGCAATTAGGAAATGAGTATTTCAGCACAGTGCTAATGTTATTTAAATATTTAAAAGACTTCAAAATTTTACACTGACTTACTTCCTGTTACAATTCTACATTCTTTCTCTTGGAAGAAGTCTCCATCCTGAACTGGGAAAGTAAACTTCCCACAAGCTTTGGTACAGAATTCAGCCACAACAGCCATCATCTCAGTGTCTATCTGATAGACAGGGCACTTTGCAGTCTACCTTAAGACATACTGCATTTATGCATAAATTCATACATGACCTGTAAAGTAATCAGTCCAGTACACTTCAAATTAACTTACTTTTTCCACAAAGAAACAGTGTTTCATTCAAAATCTGTCCTGCCAATAATGTTTTGCTTACAATTGAATCCAAAGGATTCAATCCAAAGGAGTTCATTTCCTGGTTCATTTGTGGAAAAGAGGAAACTTTTCCCGATATATTTAGGTTTATATTCAAAGACCACTGGTTTTAGAAAATTTTTGTTTCCACACAAATGGGCTTTGAATCAAGGTTTTTGTGCTCTGATCTGTCTGGACAGCAAATATTTCTCTGCTCCAGAATATGTTTAATTTAAACTACAGTAATTTAAACTTCAGTACTTGAAGGGAGCGTATAAACAGGAGAAGGAATGACTGTTTACGTAGGTTGATAGTGATAGAAAAAGGGGAAATGGTTTTAAACTAAGACAGAGGAGGTTTAGGTTAGATATTAGAAGGAAGTTTTTCACACAGAGGTTGGTGACACACTGGAACATGTTGCCCAAGGATGCTGTGGATGCCCCAACCCTGGAGACATAAAAGGCCAGGCTGTGGCTCTGGACAGTCTGATCTAGTGGTTGGCGACCCTGCACATAGCAGGGGGGTTGAAACTAGATGACCTTAAGGTCCTTTTCAACCCAGGCCATTCTATGATTCTTTGATTCTATGATAAAATGTCCACTATTTTTACCTCTTGTGTAGCTCCACATTTTTTTTCACCCCAGTACAGCAAATAATTAAAAGACACTGAAATCACATGAAGTAGTTTCACAAAGGCACATAACTCGTAGCATGAAAACCAAGAATGAGTGGGCTTCCAAGTCCAAAAGAGTAAACAGAGATGTTAGAGCTTGAGGGAGAGCCTTTATTCCAGGTTGGTTCTGCCCTGTGATCATTTCCCTCTAGTATCCAACGATCCCACATGCACTTTACAGGCTGCTCTGTCCACTCTACTTGTACAAATTAATTCCAGCTAGAATTGAGCATTTTCCAGAGAATATCATTTCACATGGTGATTTATTTATCTTTCACTATGCAAGTGACAGTCAGAGGAGCAGAAATTAGTTCTTGTTTCTAGAAAGGGAGATTCCTAACTCTCTGGTGAGGCGCGATACTCTCAAGAACAACATTTCAAACTGTTGATCTTAGAAGTGGGAAAAGAAGTGGAAAAGCTGGAAGAAAAGAAGAGCTGCAATAACAGTGAGACAATTGTAGTGTCCTGCCATTTAGATGGCTTACTTTGCCCTAGGCTTTCATATCAAAATCATGATGGTATGATGTAACAGTTCTTACTAACAGGGACTTGGGACGGTGATTAATGCAGCTGCCACACGCCTTAGCAGGTAACGTATTTGTATGCATATGTAAAGTATGCCCATGTGCTCTCTTAGGCTATTTCCAATAATACTTTGAATATCCATCACCACAAACCCTTATCAACTTGCTGTACTCACCTCTCTACAGAGCTGTAGATTACAGGCCTTTTTATTCTAAAATTCTGGTTTGTTTCACAAGGAGTCCAGGCTGTACTGGGAATACAGGGACATCCTCTTGGGTCCCAGTGCAGCAGAACATTTAAGCATATGCTTAGCTTTAAGCACATGTTTTAAGTTCCAGGAAAGTAAGAATCTAATCATGTGTTGAACCTGAGCCAGACAATACAGCACAAGGCATGTGTAAGTAAGTGCAAACAGTTTGCTCAGGTTTTAGGGGTATGTTGAATTTTATTTTTTTAATCGGGAAATGCCGTATAAACAGAGCCAGACTAAGTTTTGGGCATGGATAATCAGAACAATCTGCAACGGCTTCCCGTCTGTGGCTAATGGGATGTTTCTCCAAGCTTTGTCACCATGGCAAATACTTTTTAATACACAAACATTTGCTGCATTGAAAATCCACCCACTCTTGTTGAAAGATGGCCAGGTTTTGTAAAATTGCATTCCAGCTACCCTGCTGATTTTTAAGATAAGCCCTTTCAGTTAACATTCCATGTGTCTAACAAAAGATGTGTGAAAAGCACAGTTTATAGGAACACACATGGAATCTTTACAGTTTCACTGTTCTCTATTTTAATGAGAAAATGAAGTTAAAAGTCTTACTCGTATGTACATGCATGCAAGCTTGCATACAGGGTTCACTGTTTTTTCTTTTCCTTTCCTTCCCACCCCTCAAAGGGACAAGCCAGTAAGCCTGTGCCAAGTTTCCATCTAAACTTGACTTCCTGGGTCTGGCAAGCATTCTGTGAACATCTCGTGTATTAATGAGAGGCTAGTCTTGGAGGATTCTTAGTCCTCACTGAGCAAGATTCATATGCGAGGCAATGAGGAATCTATTTCATTTTTTAAATACTTTCTCTTGTATTTTTTATTTTAAATCTAATAGATAAATAAAAATACGTTGTGTTCTTAAGTGACTCACAAACTAAACAGAATCTATACACTTTCACATTTTCTCTTCCGCTAAGGTTCTAGGAAGGATGATCTGCCCAGCCTTCATCTGCAGCGCCATACGGGTGTTCGACACCTGTAGAAATGGTCCGAGAACTTACAGGAGAAAGCTATGGTTGAGAAAAGACTTGAGGGCACTTTTGAGGAAAGAAGTGAACTACTGAAGTCCAAAGAAAAAGACAACTTTCATTTTGGCAACTTGTGTAAACTTTCCCAAGCCTTCAGCTCTTTCAAAAAAAAAAAAAAGGGGGGGGGGGGGTGTGGGGGAATAAAACTAGAAAAAAGAAAAAAGAAGAGGAGTGGAGGAAAGAGAAAAAAGCCAAAGTACCTTTACTGCATCAAATGCCATTCCACTAACTGCTAACCATAAAAAAACATACATTTTTATTCTTCAGGTCTATGCAAGGAATATTTTCCAAAGAAGGATTTTTTTTGGCCAACCATAATCCTTTTATGCACTTTAGCAAAATCCCTCAGCAGTTTCTTACTGTATATCTTATTCTTTTGCCCTTTTATAAAGTATTTACTTCAGATCTTTCTAAAGGGTAAGCCTCCCACAATTTTCACTTGCAAAATGCAGGGTAATAATGTGGTACAGGCCTACTCTCATTCAAATCCTTCTTTCTAAATAATAAAAAAATGACTAAGACATCGCTGATAGATCAAAAGCATCGATCTCTGCATGGTAAGCTTCTCCAAACTTCCACAGAAACACTTTTCTAAAATTCCTGGAAAATCTCAAAGGGAAGATGCCATATGAATGTAAACATAAATCCACACGGTTCTTGTGATATGGTGCTTGTTGTTATCTTCATCCCTTTGAAGTATTATCAAAAATGTCTCACAGAAAAGAAAATAAATGATTCTCTCACCGTATGAGGTCGTGCCATGAGCTCACACAAGGTATGTTCGCTCATTCTGAAACTCTGTTCTTAAGATTTATGTCATGGAAATCTTTATAGGAGATGTGACATTATGTTGTTAATGTTGTTGTACGGTTTCAGATCCACTGGTCTGAGATTTATATTCACTGAAAGAAAAAAATTAAAACTTCACTTGAAAATGAGGATGTATTTGTAACTAACATCACGTGGGTGGCTTCTCTGCCCACAGCTGTTGGGTTGGAACTCTACGATCTCTAAGGCCCTTCCAAACTAAACTGATTCTGTGATGTTCTCAATTTTGCCCAAGTAAAAGCGAAAATGGTCTAGAAATTATTTTAGAAGGCCAGTGTTTTTCACATTGAATGACTGGACAACAGAGCATGCGTAGTAAACTTAGAGTCCAGCAGATGAGTCTGCTTTGGGAAGTTCCTATAATTTACAAGCATGGAGAAGTGAAATTTGTCCATTAACCAAATAATCTTTCTTGGCTGTGCAGCTTCTTCTCAGGCACCAAAGGCTCTCAATACATACATGTGCTCAAGCCAGACATGAACTCTATGGGTTTGTTACCTCTGGTCACATGTAAATGGGTTACATTTGTGGGTTAAACCCGTAAATGGGTTAAAATACTCCAACAGAAGTGTGACAAGTTAGCATTAAAACGGCTTTGAACACAATAGAAAATGTATGAAGTCCAATCCCCTAAAATACAACATGGGCATTTTTTACATCATATAGATGGATGTTCCTCTGGAATTTCCTACAAGAATTAAATTATATAATGGACTGAATTAGTTGAAAGAGTATCTGCCACCTCTTTTATTCCTTTTGGAGCATACACCCAGAGGCAGAACCTGGGAAGCTTAAAATGGATCCACTTTACTCCTGTTTTCAGCAATAAGGTTTATAGGCAAATGATCTTTTATGTGCTGGAATGAATGACTATGCAATAAAAGTAATTAACCTACAGAATGCTGCTTTGAAGTTATACTTGGCTGCCCAAGGTAGATGACAGACAGTGTCAGGAAAAGGGATAAAAAAGCCTAAAGGTCATAGTAAGGTCAAAACAAATAGGTCACAGCAAATTAATCCTTATCATCTGACCAGTGTGGAGCAAACAAGGGCAGTGTTCAAGCTCAGATCTGCTAAAATTTAGTGGAAAGGTATAAAACAGTTTGTCATCACACTGACTTCTTTCTCCTCTTCAGTTTCCTGAAATGCACATTCCCCTTCTGATTAAAAAGAATTATTATTTAAAAATACTCTACTGAATGATTTATGTTTCCGGAAAGTGAAAGTATTTTCTTTTCACAGATAAGCTCAGTCAGTCACTTCTGACTTCAGTGCAAGACTGGTCCGAATAGGAAAAGCAGGATAATTGATAATATTTTCTAAATATTCATTCCATAAAGATTATTACTAGTTTTCAAAATGTAGGTTAAGACTGTGCTGTGCTAAGAAAGCAGTCAGTATGAACACAGTTAACTTTCACTTTTAATACGAAAAAATGAAAACCAAATGATCAAAAATACAGAAATTATAAACATTTTAGCACTTCTTCATAAAACTTAAGGCATCATCCATCATCCAGAGTAAGCAGGGCTATAATTTTTAATTGAAATGCACAATAAATTATGCATGTAGTTTTGAACAAATCTAATGGAATATTTTATCAGAGTGGTAGAACACCTGGACACTCTTTTGTAGACTTGCCTGTCCACCTCTACTGCTGTTATCAGTGGATTTAGTTGTACCAAGGTAAGACAGTGCATTCCTTAGGCTATATTATAAGTGACATTCTTTAGAATTAGCATAAAGGAAATACTGTTCACAAATACTTCTTGTGCCTAAGATGAGCTTAAGCTACCTAACACTAAAAATGTGAGTGAACTGGGCCGTAAAGCTTTCTGAAGATGGAGGGGATGGTTCTTATACTCCACACTTCTGACTATACTAGTGCTCCCTCTGATTCTTTTCTGATCAAGCCCACTGGCTATGTGGAAAAGAAAATGGCATTTTTTCCACAACTTCTCTCCCTTCCAAGGCTGTGGGAGGCAGGTGGGAGCACCGTCAAGGTCAGCTGAAACAGAACAACTGCTCTGGCTAAAACAGCTCATAGCTGAGAGCCCTGCGATGGCAGAGCTTCGCCCGCTTCAGGACACTTAGAGGCACTGAGCACACAGCCACCTGCATGCTGCCCCTGCCTTTCCTCTCATTTGGTCTTTTCTGCCTTTCAGACAACCCGTTCAGTCTGTAGTTTTCCCAAGCCTTTTCTTAACTGAGATGTATCTATGTCTTGGGAATAATTCAATGGCAGACCTACATCTCTTTACGCATCTTACACTGTCTAATTAACAGGGTATAATACCAATAATCCTTCCCATGCTGAACAAGCACAAAATGAAGGTCTCATTAACCATTTAATTATTCATACTTACTAAAGACTTCGTTAAGATTAATCAGAAGTGATTACCTGATCATCTCTGAAGACATGCCTAAATCTGGAGAAACTAGTTTGAAGGTTCTGACACCCAGAAGCATTTCATGCTTTCACGTGAGCTTCTACCATGTCCTTCTACAACCCAATGCAAAACCCTGAATCTGGCAGAAGTCATCTGGGATCAGTGAAAACGGGGTAAAACATCCCAAGTTGTTTAACAGAGATGGGCCACCTAGAGAGAGTATATAGAACAGCAGGCAATGCAGTTTATATGCTGAAGAAAGAGACAAATAAAAGCATGGCATAAGGTTGCAAGATAGAGGAAGGGCATTAAAAACAAAGGCATTCGTGTAGTAGGCATCTGTCTGTCACCAATGTGATCACTTACTTAAATGCTATAAATCTTTCTCCCCAAAACTGAAAAAGCTGTATTCAGAATTCCAGAATAATAAGATGTTTCTCTTTAGTGTATTTCTAAAGCTAAAGGCATCCCATGAAGAAGTAGCATTTACGCTCTGAGCATTGCGCATTCCTTTAATACAAACTATTTGCTGAAATCTGCAGCAAAGCTCCCACTAACTGAAGAGGGAGCAAACTAGGTCAAATCTTAAAGTAAGTGTGACAGTACGTAACCATTTGAAAAAAAGCCCACCCCCGAAAAAACAACAGCAATTCATTAAAAGCAGAAATAGTGCTTAATGACTATAGCACTCAAAGTGATATTAGAACTTAATTCGTTCTCTGAAAAGGACGTTACATTTATCACGTCTTTGTGGTATTTTATATCTGCCAAAATAAAACTGAGCATAAGAGGCTGCATACCGGGAAGTGATAACTTGTGGTGTCACATTTCAGTATATAGTCTTAAATATTTATGTGCAAAAGTCATTTAGCTATAAGTCTGTTTCCTGTTTTAAACCAGATGCTATTGCATAAGCTAAAAATATTTAGGAAAAGGTCTACAGTGATAAAGGATTTCATTTGTAAATGTGCTCTGTACACAGTGCCAAAGAACAACTCTGTGCACTTCTGAGAGCGGAATTAGCCAGTCCTCTGTGTGCCTCAGCCTGGATGTAGAACTAATTTCTGTGCATTTGCTCAGTGGCATGAGAGCTTTCAATATGAAGAATGATTTGCATTTACACATTCACAAGAGATGGATTTCCCTGCAAACTAGGTATTCATCGTTTTCCTCTGGAAAGTTGTGTGTTTGGTATTCCTAGTTTTTTTGAACAGTCATAAAAAAAGAAAAGAATAATGAGAAGCAACACATTTAATCGCAGCTTAGAAAATTCCTCAGCTCTTGGCAGGTGCTGAAGTAAAGGAAAAAAAAGTTAAACCTGACCAGAAAGCATGGATCTTTTTAGAAAGCTGGAGTTTGCTACACGATACTAAATTGAAGCAGAAAACAGAAGTCTAATTTCAGATTAACAGGATTTAGTCCTAACAAGAATCATGAAGAATCATGCAAAATCTGCCACTAACCAAAACTAAAACCAAAGCTTTCCCAGCCTTCTGTATGCCAGTATGCCTGGGACAAGAATGTCTTAAAATCCAAACAATGCTGAAGGGCACAGGAGACATTTTGGAACCCAAGTAAACTACGTGAAATAAAACCCATCACATTTCACATCACTGCAGATACACTCTGATTATATTTATGTTATTAGCTACAATAATCTGTGATGGGTCTAAAGAGAAAGTACAAGCTGCAACTTAGGAATATGTAATATGTGGTAATATGGCACGATAATATTAAGGCACTGCCTGGATCAACACTTCCATTTAGCTTAAAAGCTAGAATTTTTGTTTGTTTATTTGCTTGCTTACCGCAAACACAAATATTTGACCCTTAGATCTTTCTAGTCTCCACATCCTGCAGACAGTTCAGGAATGGTGCATTTTTTACAGGAACAGAAACTCCAGATATGCTCCTCCATGTGTGCCACACATGGTCAGAGGCTACATGACAACCTACATGTTGTGTTGCTGGGAAAATGTAGTCCCTGCTTGAACTTGTTGTACCACAAGGTTTCCTTGGCCTCCTGTTTCTGTCCACCACCCCGATGCTTTCGAAAGCTGCATCTGCAGCCCTGGTGATCTATGCCAGATGAATGTTCCCCCCACAGATGTCCTAACAGGCCACCGAGGAGCAGAAAGGAAATATGAGCACACTTCACTTTGACTCCACTGTATTTGTAAATGTTTCCTGAAATTACCTATTTCTACCACATTTTCATATGTGCTGTATGCATTGGTCAGCTGTCACCAAAGTCACTTTGCAGACATTTACTATCACTGCCATACTCTGCCAGTTGACTTGCTGAAACCCAAACGGTTTGAAGTGTGCCAACAGTATCAGAAACTAATGGAGACATGAGTGTCATCTTGTGCCCATCCCACTGGTATTAGGTCCTCCAGAAGTTAGCCCTGAACTGTTAGATCAGGACCAGTTCTGCATGCAGCTGCACATAGACATTCTGCAGGCAGTTGTGATCATAACATCTCTACCTCATTTCAGAACAGCAAGTTTGTTATCAACCTGGCACGTCAAAGCTCCATAAGTCAAGGGACCTTTGTGTCCTTCACTCTCCTGCAGCAAGTAATTTTGCCATACTGTAGCTATATTTAAACTAACCACACAATGTCTATCCTGCTGTACAAGCAGCTCCCTCAAAAGCGGGAGCAATTAATTTAAAGGATCCGTGGCTTTTTCCTTCATTAGGCTGAAACAGTGTAAGACCTGCTTCAAAAAGGGACATATGCACATGTGTGTTTATGTTGCCAAACTCTCCTCTGAATCAATTTTGAGGCCGTTTCACTTGCTGAAGCGTTAAGAAAATTTGAAAAATGCTAAAGGCAAACATGCAGAGGTTCAGTACCAACGAGTACTTATAGGTCTTTTCCAACCTTAGTGATTCTGTGAGTCTATTTGGAGGTGGGGACTCCATTTTGTTTTTGTCTTTTTTGTGTCCAGTGTGTTTAGGGCATGCAATATGCAAAGCTCAGCAACCTGAAATCTTGGAATCAATTTAAATAATGTGTCTGCCAAGATACAGTACAGTGTAGTGTTTATAGACGTCATACAAATCTGATTTATATAATTATACCAATGGAAGCTTCCATACACGGGAAAGCCTTAATAAGTTTTCTCTCCTGACAATTTAAATGCTTACAGAACATTACGGTAAGAAGAACTTCTATGCTTAGCACTTACAGAATAGAGTATACAGGGCAGGTAAAAGGCTTGTGTTCAGCAGAAGTGCAGGAAAGCTTTACTAGATTTATTCAACTGCTTGACTATTTCACTGTTTACAAACACCCAAGCAGCAGAAGGTTCTATATGCTCCAAAAGAAAAAATGGCAATTCGTGTATCATTTTGTTTTAAGGCATTTTGAGACAGTATTCTGAGACAGTTTTTTCACATTTTAAAATGTTTTCATTCTATACAGTGCGTAGAAGCCTCAAAAGATAATATTATTCCCTCATACTACACAACAAATAAATGCTTTCAATTAAAACATACAACAGTAATATTCTCTTAAAACCAAACAATATTATTCCCTTTCGTAGACAGGAGATCAAAGCATGCAGAGATTCAGTCAGCTGCCCAAAATCACTAAGGAAACCTGAAGGCTCCTGCAGCCTGATTTAGAGTCTGAGTAAAAGGTTTTAGTAAGAATGACATCTTCTCATTTTAAAGTTGTTGCATCTTTTCAATCTGAGCACTCCATAGCAATCAAGAAGTGGCCTGGCCAGTAGCAGATGTGGGAGAAAGGAAACAGGGATTACGGAGAGCAGCAGCACAAACATTTGCTTTACTCGGAGCAGATGGTCAGGAGTTTAGAAAGATTTTTCAATTCTGGGGGCATAATGAATGTCATAAAACTGTAAAACAGGGTAGCTTTTCTTAAAATTTCTGAGTTAGGATGTATTTGTCTCACTTGGTCTATATTTTATACTGTAATCTTGTAAGTAGTAAGTAATTTATGGTGAGCAGACTGCCCATTACAAAAATAGACAGCACAGAACTTTTCGAAGAAGTTAATACAAATAATGCAAATAACCACATCCAGGGGAGGAAGAAAATAATGTGAAAAGCTCACACATCAGATTTCTTTTTGTTTATAGAATATTTCCAAGTTAAGAAATTCTTAGTGAAAATAAATCATGTCAGTACTTAAGAGGCGGTGCTTCAGAACACACTACTCCATGCCTTCTCGCGTATCAGCAGAGCTCAGAGGCGGTTCACCACAATATAACTCCGTCTGGCACTTTTGCAAATTCCTGAGATTGAACTTCTACAGAACTGCTATTGAATCATGTAAATATTTAATCAGCACCTAAAGACTGCTGGAAATAAGTATTTAGAGACAATGCTTCTATTTTATTGTTTCAGTGCACTAAAGAAATAGGGAAGTACGCACTTCTGCATCACGCTTTGGTTTGATGCAATTTAAATTCTCAGTGCTTATTCTTGCAAGTGAGGAAGAGATTAAGAAGTAGACTCCAAGATTTTACAAGCTGTAATAAAGTGACTAAATGAGGAATTTCATTTTTCAATCTTTTATTCAGGCAAACATCTATTAAAGACACTAGTAAGTTTATCTTTAGCTGAATATTGATAGCAGCATACTTCAACTGCCTATACTTTGCTTCTGTGCACGTATCCATTTATTAGATTAAAAAGAACAAATGCAAAATGAAACAATGTGATGAAGAATATAAGCACTCTGGAGAAAGATAATGCATTGTAGTCATGTCAGCAGTTCTCAAAACATGCATTTGGAAATCAGAAAATTCTCATCATAAAATGGTATATTGGTTTCAGTTCAAATGATACCCTTCTTTACATTTGAGATTTAAACCTAGACTGTTGCCTTTCTTGAGTCCGTATATGAGCAAGACTCATGAAAGGCAACACTAGACCTCTGTCGTCTCAGTTCTCAGAAAACTGTGAGCATTGTTTTGGTTTGTAAAGAGCTGAGAAAAGAGAAGAAACTAAATAAATATTCTAACTGCACTCATACAAAGATATTTTTAAGTATAATGTAAATAACTAAGTGGACCTGACAATGTTTATGATTGGATCATGAACAAAAAGAAAATAGGAAGAATGTAGTGCAAAGAAATTTTAAATGCATGTCAGAACATTGCTCGAAACCTGTGAAAGATTTGATCTGTGAAAGCAAAAGAAAGGAAAAGTCAAAAGCCATTACAGACAGTTGAGATTTAAAAAATTAATACAGTATAAAAACACCAAGAGAAAGAAGTGAGAATGATTGATTGATTAAAATAAACAGTAAGTTTATATTAGTTTTTAATTGCTTCCAGACAGATGCCTTATTGTATATCCTTTAAAGAAATCACAACTTTGGGAAGACAACTCTTTACCACTTGTCCTTTGTATCACATAGTAAAAATTCTGACCAAAGTTATGATCATACAGAGTACAAAGAAAGATTCCGTCAACCCAGAGGTCAATCTACGGTAGTCTTGGCATACCACAAATCTTGTCTGCTTTGTCATACTTGGAAAAGCAGTGTAAGGCTCTTCTCACATCCATACCTCTCTTAAGGTAGAGAATGGCAAGCACACTATACTGGATAGACTTGAAATGTGACAGCTCTCCAAGTTCACCAGTTTAGCTTATATAATTTTCTGGGCTCTTGTCGAAGTAGGAGCAAATGAGACTAAACAGCCCCGCACTAACTTGTCAAACGGAGTGTTTTAAAATAATTTTCAAGTGATGCTTTTTAGAAGTGCCTGGATTCCAAGGGTCAAGTAGATATGAAAAAGCTCTGTTGAGATGAGGGAGCAGCAGTTTATTTTTTAGTCTTTCTCAAAATCATTTGGGATTTGAACACTTTTCGTAACACAATATAGTCAGTTACATCTATTTAGTGCCCACTTAATTCAGTGAATACATTATACTAACTTCAGCTAAATTTTTTTGTATGTGGGTGAATTTTGTGACATTTACTCATAGATTTTGAGAGAAAATTGGCCAGACTCTTTGAAACTTGCAGGACAAACAGTGCACATGTTTTAATCCAGGAACAAATCAATTATAGAAGAAATGGATTATAGAAGATTGTGAAAGAGCAGGTCTGTTAAAGCAACTTTGTGAGAATCTGTGTATTTCCTTTAACTACATTACTGTAAGCTAAATTTTATCCACTTAAGCTTACATGGTCTATCCTTCAGAAAGTTACTCTACTTGGCTTTTCTCAGATGTAATCAGAACTGCTCTGCGTTTCCCTAATTACAAACACATTTCTTTCTCCATGCAATATCCCTAAGTATGCAGCAACCTTTCTCTTGCCAAAGCTTTCTGGCATTTTCATTCCAGTTAGAATCCAAATCTACATTTTTCTGTGAGAAAAGCTGTAGGAAAGACTGTAAACAGGATAATTATGTAGCAATACAATTTAAAATGAAAGTTTTACTTGCACATCATATTGAACGTATGGTTTTTACTTCGTAATGAGCTGTAGAGATGCAACGCTATTCTTCCTGAAACACAAAAGTGTTTTCATTAAAGCAAATTGCAAGAATTCTTAGGTGATTTTAAGCAGAAGGTATAAGGAAGAGAAATACAAAGCTGCGTGGCTTGTCACAAAAGATACTAGCAATCATTGTAGTGGTCTAAGATATCTAAACTGTGTCCACTTTGTGTGGCCTATTTATCTCTGCCTATGGAATAGCTCTGGAAAGGAACCAACCAACTAAAAAACCTGTAAAGAATAAAAAAGTAGCCTATTTCTCTGTGTCCTTTACCAACGCCAAAAGCACCTCATGTTAGAAGATTACTTCAGGATCTTGGAAAATATTCAGAAGCATATTTCAGGAGGTGAGTTAAGTCAGAGCTCGATCAATAACTGTCACTGATGTTTTGGTATTTTGAATGAAAATCTCTAGTGATGTGCCAGAACAGAAAATCTGCAGGTTTTTTCCACAGGTTTTCTGGATGAGTTTTGGACTTCTTAAGAAAACTCAACTGCAAGTTAGTGGAAAAGTAGTTGGAGGCTTTTGTATTTTTTTGTTCTTTTGGAAGTTATTAAAATATTGGCTGATACATCAACCATTGCTCATGGAATGCAAATTACCAAAACCTGGCTGTATTCAGGCACGTATCATTTTAAACAGTACTCACTCACCTCTCTGTTAATTATAGACATCGAAATAAGTGAGCTTACTTGTCTATTCCACTCAGGAGGAGAAAAAAGCAGCATGCACTTATGCATTGTTCAGAAGTGTAAGCCAACTGCTTAGAAGTATTAGTTGAAATGTTTAAACAGTACTCTTTCAAAACATTTTGACAGCTGGCTATACTTGATATATCAAATAAGAATACTCACTTTCACCAGCAGAATTTAAGAGAGGGTGATTCGCAATAACAAACAAACACCTGCAAAATAATTTTAGATGAAAAATTGTGAACATAACAGTAGTTCCTCATTATAGCATGGAATGCTATAATTCCATCATGCAATGGAAATGCAGGCATTTTTGAGCAAAATTTGCCATGCTCTCAGCTGTTCTAATGCTTGGCCAATTCTCCTTGAATCTGTGCTGAAACCCAATCATAAACATCCTCCTTTTGCTCAAGTAGGTAAATGGCCTCTGCTTGTGGATTGAAATGATCTGAATTATGTTCCCACCCCAGGCATTAAGTGTCTGGAAGCACGGGTATGTAGCCCAATGATAAATAGTATGTTAGTGGATAGCCTGCTTTTTAACTAATAACTGAGCTACTCTTGCAGGATCAGACTAATACACACCTGTTTCCATTAAAGTGTTTCTCGGGAGTGATGACCAGGCAGTCTACCTGTCTCTAAAAAAAAAACATGACTGTAGCCAAACCCACCTGTTTCTTCTTCTGGCGCATTCAGTTTTGCATATGGATTAACAAGTACTGATACTGTATCAGAGAAGTACTCATGGGCCTGTCCCTGCACTGCCCAGATTAACTGCTTATCCACACATACACAGCAGCAAAATTAATTTAGGTATTTATGTATTCTTATTAAATTATTGACCATCAATGAAATTAGTTGTTCATATCCACACTAGCAGAAACTAGTACAACATCAGCAGGTAGCAGAAAACTTACTAGAAAGTGACTGTATTCACATGTAACTTTAAACAGTATTCATCCACCTTTCTATTGAAGGTGGATAGTATAGATGTTGAGATCATACCTTTCTTAATCTCTTCTACTTAAACGAAGATTAAATAATAGTCTAACCTCTATAACAATTATAATAATAATAAAAATAACAGTTTGTTTTGTCTTGACCCATACAGTAAATGTTGAAATATTGTATGGAGAGATGCCTTTCTATGTACACTACTAGGTAAGAGGCATGGAACCACTGCCATCTCCGCAATGATGCATGTATAAATGTTGCAAGGGTATTTTGCAAAAGTTATTCAAGCAATTCTCTTCATATATGCTTGCCATCGTACCCCTAATGAGGCAGATGTGGCTCTATAGGTACAGCTGCTGGCCATAAGTAAAGATGAGAGCAGGATTTTAAAGAACCTAGAACATAACTGAGTCCCAGTCTTCTCTCACTAGATAAATGCTTCCTCACTGATTTTCTCTAAGCTTCAGTTCCTGCATCACAGATATTTGGTAGGCTGTTGGAGGGAAAGAATCAAGTGGGGACATAACCCGAATACGAACGAATCCATAAAAGAACAACCCCCTACACAAGCGTAATGTAAAAATATCAGTGGTTTACATTGCATTCTAGCAAAAGAAGCAGGGCAGCTCTTTGAATGCACGCAGTATATAAAGCAGAATAAAAAGTTTCCTAATGCTCAGTAAAGTGTTTTGCCTTTAAAATGCTACAGCTAATACGAAAGGCTTGCAAAGCAATTTACAGTCCTTCTCCAAATTTTTTGTCATCACTCAGGTATCTGCAGCACAGATCTCTTAAATATCTCTTAAGATGTAGGTGGCTAACTAGCAATTTGGAAAGAAGCCAGTTAAGATGAAGAATGGAAAGGAGAACTCAAGAGATCCTGATTTACAGTTCTTTAATCTGTCTCCCAGTATTGCAACAACAACAAATATTAATGGTAAGAAAAACATATTCTGAGCGTTACAAGAACACACAGCTTAAATTCAGTGATGAGAACGGCTACAGAGTCTAAAAAGTTTCAGTGGTTAAGTTTGTTGTATGGAGCACTCTATCTCACTCCATAGCAGATGGAATTTTATAGTTACTTTTTAAGGACTGAGGGAAGCAGCCATTTAAGTCACCTTCTTTAGATTCAGTATTTCCAGTATAAATCAGTTTTTTATTTACCCTTATAATTTTTCAGCATGTAACTTGGCAATTTTGGTACAGAACTCTCTTTCTCCAATTAGTTTGCTCTGCAAAAACAAAAGCATTTTGTAGCAATATACTAATACTCTTGTTACAGAATCCACCTGGTGGATTCACATACTGAATGAACAACAGAGATTGTTCTCAACTGGAGGCTAATTACACACTGTACGAAGCCTGAGGATCCTGAAGTATGAATAGACAACATTTTTAGAATTACTACAGACTAATTGAATGTATATTTACACATATTCAGTGAACACAGTAAGTTTCAGACTTTATCAAGTTTTCAGTTTCCTCCATGATACTGAGAGACCTTTGCACATTTAAGTGTAATGCAACCAGCTGTATCAGGAGTGTGGAACAATTGCTTAATATTTGCAAATATTTGAACTTCTCCTACAATAACATATTTCAGCTGCTTTTACTTCTGTCTGCTTTTCAGGTGTGTACTGATTTGATGGGTGTGAATGCTTCAGGGAATGTCAAGTGTCTTCACAAGAATGATGCTTTTCTTGTTGTGCTTGATTCTTTTGTTTGTTAAGATGTCTTTAAGGCAGTGCTGGTAAGTAAATGCATTCTTCAGCCCTGACCCAGAGAAGACTTACGAACACAGTTAGGTTTATGTACTGTGAGAGGCCTCATTCACTGGTGATTTAGAGTAATGTTTCATAGACATTTTTTACTGAAGTCCCTTGAGAGGATGTAATAATACATACAAAACTGGCTCACCATAATATTTTGCTTTGAAAAGAACAGAAGCAGAATTGTATGCTCTAAGAATTCACACGGATTGTATATTCTGAAGTGTAAAGTGGTTGGAAATAGTTATTATTAAAACAATGGAAGTAACAAATAAATAATATGTGCATCTTTTATTCTAGAAAATAAGGGGTTTTTCCATCTATCATTTATTTTCACATACTCTATAAGCAGATACATCCTCACTTCTATGTTGTCCTTTGAGGAAGAGACTATCATAATGCCTGGCTAAATCGAAACTCATAGGATATTGCTCAAATGGTGCATAATGATAACTAAGTGGAATTCTGTGCTCATTTTCTACTGACCACATAAGCCCACAGCGAAAGCTTTCAGTATGAGGGAAGGTGCAAGTCCCTTCACTCAATTTTCTGCATAAAAGCAGGTTACGCAGAGTTTTATTGGAAAGGAGTGAATGCTGAAGTGTTGCATGAAATAACATGAGGATTGGATTTTTCAATAAGAGTCCATTTGATAACAGAGAGGCCAGTAGCCGCAGGTGTCTGTCGCACTCCTGTAACTGTGTCTAAGTCTGCCGAAGCCGGGTTTGCTGCCATCCTGGTCAAAATAATGACACCACTGGCACATGTCCTGCACTTGTAACACCATTTCTAGAAGGCTTATAAAATAACAACTCTTTACTGCAACTCCTGTTACCAAATGCCCTTGCTTGCTCTGCTTCTCTACCATTGTTTTTGTTTTCCCTCTTCTTTAGAGTGAAGAAGCATTAGCTAGAGGAAGCACCATTAGCCCTATCACCAGGCCTGCTCTGGCCCAGGTGCATTGTTGCATTTGCTGTAGAAAGTTCGCCTGAGCGCTTAGAAACCGCTGCCAAGTGGCCTGTACGTAGTTTATTTTTTTCAATACTAAGTCCATGGAGTCTTTTTTTCTACATTAATGAGGAGACAAAAAAGGGTAGGCAAAAGAAGTGAGATTCAAACACAACTGCAACATTATTGCTGCAGTAATTGACATTATTTTGCAATTTAACAGTTCTCACGCTGTGTAAAAGAATTGTCTCCCTTGAATAATACATAACACGTTTGTAGCATTTTTTAAACACATCTTCCCATCATTATTATTTCCTTTTCTTCTTTGCTTTGAAATGTAATCAATTTAAATTGCAAATGGAATGTTTTTACAATGTGTAAAGATGTATCCAAGATGTAATTCTTCAAGGTTCTGCAACAGAAGGAAAATAAAAATTTATACGCAAACCTAGTACAGGAATAAACAACTCAGTGCAGAAGTTCAACACGTAACTCAGTGATAGTGAGCCTTCCTTTCTAGGTGGAATTACTGCACTGTATTTCTTTTCGTTTTGGAAATAAGCCTCTGGAATTAACAGTGTCTGTAGGAGCTGAACCGACCGGTTGGCATTTGCTTTTGACTGAACCTTCTCTCTTCCACAATACTTAGAGAATTACTTTAGAGTAGGAGAATGCTGGGAGGTGGAAATTGTCGAGCCACTAAAGCAGTGCCACCACCACACAGAGGAAAGAACTGGGGGAGCGAAAGTCCAAAGAAAGATCTATAGTGAACAGATACGTGATTCAATGAAGAGCGGAGTGTGCGTGGCCTGACAATAGCAGGGAATCAGACCTACACAGATCTAATCGGTAAAACATTTTGATCATCAAGTAAGTAGTTTTATGTCCTGTCTTGCTCATCTTCTTTCTTTTCTTTCATCTTATTCCCTTCTAATCTGCTATAACCATAAATTTATCATCTAAGCACCGGTTAGAAAATACGTAAGGAATTAGCAGCATGATGCTGGTAAACAGCATAAGCCCATGAAATTAAAGCTCGCTGGATTTGGGAGATCTTTACAGTGCGTAGTCTGGTAAACAGGACACGATATCACATGGCTCTTTGGAGATAGTATATTAAAACTCACAGTAATCTGTTTCTACTATTGATGAATAGGAGAGCACAATCTCTGTTTGATGGTATTGCACTTATGTACTTGAACTCTTTGCCAAAAGAGATTTAGGGTGTTTTCTGCAGATTTATTTCCGACATCTGGGGATTCAACAAGTTCTCTGCTTAACCGAAAGTACAGAGTAAAGGTTACCAATAACCTTATTACTGGCAAAATGTTCTGCATCCTTCATACGGGACAGAAAACCGTATCTAAACAGAGAGGTAATAATAGATAACAGTTTTTTACCTCCTAAAGCCTGAAATAGCAAAAGATCAGGGAGAAAGTTATTATCAATTTCAATTTGTTTCCATTTTATTCCTGCTCCAAAAATAGGCACTCACGAGAGCGAACTTATTTCCTAACATCTCAAGCTATTGCACCCAAGTAGAATAAGATTACACAGATTTCTGAACTCAAATTTTAGTGAGCCTAATATGAGTAATATAAATAGATTGTAGTTCTCAATGCAGGTAGAACCACAACATCTGAAGAAGCCACTTCTGTTTGAATGCCTTTCATTAGGAGCACTCAGGTGGTATTTTCTCTTTTGTCATTTCCCAGTCAGTTATAGCACAAAATTGAGGATAAATTTAATGAAAACTTTTATCTCTACAGACCAATGACAATTTTCTTCAATACAAATGGAATATCGCTCTATTTATAGCCAGAAGAATCTTACTTTCTAACTTGACATAAATAATCTTGTAACATCATTAAATAATAAAGGTCATCGCTTAGTCCTTGTTTCTTTTTTTCCTTCAAATTATTCATTTTAATGTGTTTGCTTACAAAAAGAATTAAAATAACCACCCAGTACAAACTGTTTTTCAGTGAAATCATGGATTTAAATTGATTGAAATAAAAGACTTTAAATTATTTTAATGGCTAAGAAAATTTAAATTTCAGAGAAGAAAACCCACCATTATGGTAAAATAGTTTAGGTTTTAGAAAAGGTCAGTTACAAATCCATAAAAGAGCTTTTACAGCAAGAGTAACCACTTGCATTACCTTTTCTACATACAAAACCATTACATATTATCTACTTTCTACTTACAAAAAGTGCAATCACAAAAATGATCCCACAGAAGTATCTGCAATTTATGTACGTGTCAGTGATCCCCCGTACAAATAATGACTGCACAACTTCAGCCTGTAGCGTATACAAGCAGTAAGATTCTATGCTTTCAAAATTAGCAAATTGTAAAAGTGCTGGTCAATCAGAAACATCAAGAACGTATTGAACTCTTAAAGAAGAACTCTATCCATTAAAAAAGAATATTGCAAAAGAGATATTGCTAAGGAAGTCAAATTTGTCAGATTATTAGCATAAAGAAGGTAAATACAGTTCTCTTAGCAGGAAAAATTGTAATTCTTTCCTTTTTAAAATGTCATACCTGATCTATCTGCTGAATAACATCTACAATCTCAACACGGTAGTGTTGCTTACTAGACTTTCAAGGAGAATTCTAATATGTATAGAAAGAAGGCGTCATTATTCACGTTGACATAAACCCCCTAGATATCCTTTCTAATTAACCAGATAAAGCAGCGTATGAGCAGTCTCACAGTGATGCCATAGCTCTACCTGCATTTCTCAGTGATCTGATGTGACAACTGAACAACTAATTTTACCTCACACTCAAAAGCCATCCTCTGCACCTCCTTAAACAGAGAAAAACCAGTGTTTTGAAAATGTTGAAAAACAAATAAAAATCAAAGTTTTGATATTCAAATAAATAAACTATAACATAGACAAATTAAAATTCTCTGATGTAGCTTACATTTATTGCTGAAGATTGATCAGGACTCGGGGAAGGACTTCCCAGTGGGACTTCTATAAGGCTGTAAAACTGGAAACTAAATCTTGGTCTCAATATTGCCTTCTGTGCTGACTTCAGTGAGGTATCATTGACCCCTGAGAGCACAAGTGAACTGTGCAGCATTATAACGACTCCAATCACTGCCTTTGTCCTCCAGAGGCCTACGAAGCACGTGGCTATCCTTTCTTTTTCCTGCTTCTCTTCCTTCCTCCCTCCCTCCCTGCCTGCCTTTCTCTACATCTAGAAATAAGCCATTAGGAACGGTGTGAAGACATGAAACATCTTTGTTGTCAATAATGTGAGAACAACGTCTCTCCAATAGAGGAAATTAATGACATGAAATAAATTCCACACATTAATACTACCAGGACTGGAGTGAATAGTGGCTGAAACTTAAGCAACACCTAACCGAGACTGTGAGACTAATCACAAAATTGTGCTTTCCTTCTGCTGAAGGTACGGGCCCCTCCATTGTCAAATAAACCTTGTGATTCACAGCAACACAGTGGATCAAGTTTGTTAGATGCTAAATATTTAGATTTGAAATGGGGTTTGAAGTGTGAAAGAATGTCGTCTTTTGTCTTCAGGATGCCAAGAAATAATCCTTTTTCTCAGAGGAATTAACTCTCAGTGATTTATGCAATATACCATTGAGGAGGCTAATGTTAGCTGGTAATTAAAACAGAGGAAATACAAAATCTCCACCTTCTGTAAAATAAGGCAGCTGCTTATTACCTTACCAGGACACTTGAGAAAACAATCTATTATTTAATACGTTTCTATGGCTTCTAGTTCACACTTAGTGCCAGTTCAAGGCTATGAACCTAGTTCGTAAGGTGCTCATCTTTTTGAAGCCTATGTTACAGACTCCTCTATGTACAATCCATCCAGACAGCATTGTTCCACTGGCACAACACCACACTGATTACAATTTACAGCCTGAACATGTTAAGTCTTTTCCCAGACACATTTGCTCTTTTACTTTCTCTCTCTGTTATTAAAAAAAAAAAAGAAGAAATAAAACCTAATAAACCAAGGGATGATAAAGACTCTATTTAGATCTCATCAGCACTATCCATTAATTTAATAAACATTTGCTGGTTAAATAACTTGCCTATATATGAATCTAGACGATAAGATTCGGGTTGAAAAACAGAATCTGAATGAGCCACTATTTCTGAACATTTTTTCTTTAAAAGATTTAATAGGCATTTGCCTTTGAGGACACAGTTGCCTCTTTTATAAAGGATAGTGAGGAAAAGCACTTACTGTTTCATAAATGCTCTTGTAAATAGGATATAGTCTTTAGGAACTGCTATCAGCTGCGATACCACCGTGGTATCAAAACCTATGCTCAGTCCATTATAACAATCAGTGATTAGAATCATAGAATCAAAGAATCATAGAATCAGTAAGGTTAGAAAGACCAATAAGATCATCTAGTCCAATTGTCCATCTGCCACCAATATTGTCCACTAAACCATGTTTCTTAGTACCACATCTACATGTTTTTTGAACACCTCCAGGTATTGTGACTCAACCACCTCCCTGGGCAGCCCATTCCAGTACCTGACCACTTTTTTGGAGAAGAAATTATTTCTGATATCCAGCCTGAATCTCCCCTGGTACAGCTTGAGGCCATTCTCTCTCATCCTATTACTAGTTACTCAGAAGAAGAGACCGATTCCCCACCTCGCCACAACCTCCTTTCAGGGAGTTGTAGAGGTCAATAAGATCTCCTCTGAGCCTCCTCCAGACTACATAATCCCAGTTCCCTCAGCCTCTCCCCATACAATTTGTGCTCCAGACCCCTCAACAGCTACGTTACCCTTCTGTGGACGCACTCCATGTTCTCAGTGTCTTTCTTGCAGTGAGGGGCCCAAATCTGAACACAATGGCCTGGCCTCACCAGAGCTGAGTACAGAGAGTCGATCACTTCCCTGCTCCTGCTGGCAACACTATTTCTGATACAAGCCGGATGCCATTGGCCTTCTTGGCCACGTGGGCACACTGTTGGCTCACGTTCAGCCGAGCGTCAGCCAGCACCTCCAGCTCCTTTTCCTCTGCACAGTCTTCCAGCCAATCTGCCCCAAGCCTGTAGCATTGCCCCAACCCAGCAATTGGTCTTGTTGAACTTCAACTCATTGGCCTCAGCCCAGCGATTCAGCCTGTCCACATCCTTCTGTAGGATCTTTCTATTCTCAGGCAGATCGACACTTCCTCCCTGCTTGGTGTCATCTGTAAATTTGCTGGGGGTACACTTAATCCCCTCATCCAGATCATCAATAAAGTTATTAAACAGGACAGGCCCCAGTACCAAACCTTGGGGAACACCATTTGTGACTGGTTGCCAGTTGAATTTAACTCCATTCGTCACCACTCTCTGGGCCCGGCCCTCCAGTCTGTATTTTAGCCAGCAAAGTGTAGTCATCCAGTCAGTCTTCCTTTAAGATTACTCCTTATAGCATACTGAAGTACTTTTTTTCTTAAGTTTTTTTTGTACTAGTGCTGTGGCTTCAATCATCATTTTTATTCAGAAACTGTTTTACTAATTACCTGCCAGATTCTTACTGGTGTTAAGCCCAGCATTCCTCTTCAAATTTATGCTAGGTTGAACCTCAAAAAGGTGCTTTAAGGTAAAGGAAGAGTCACGAATTCATCCAGGTGTATTTGTGCACAGCTTCTATGGCTCAGAAATGACCTACACTCACTTGAAACTTATAGCCTTTCAGATGAGGCTTCAGGAATGACTAAGATTTGTCAGTACAATAAAAAATGTGATGTGAAGACATGGATGGGTTTTGGTTTCGACTGAAACTGGGAAGCACACACAAAAACAAACCGGTTGCAATCCTTCTAAAGTTCAAAAGTGATTCATTTAACTTTCAGTGTAAAGCCCAGGGAGATTTTTCTACTGTTTTTAATCTTCAGTTACCTTATTTAGCCCAAATTCTGATTGCAGTTACGTAAATTAAAACAGTTAAAAACAAAGACAGCTACAAAGGGATGCCATTCCCAGTTGCAGGATCGCCCTTCTCTAACTTGCTCTTTCCTGGAACTTCTAACGCAAATATGAGAAAAAATCCTTCAAGGGTAAGCACCAGAAGCTAGGCTGTGCACCACTGCCATCTTCGGTACGAGCTGGGAATGGCTTGCACGGCGGTCATTCAAAAGTAACATGTTGAAATAACTCATTTAAATATAATCAGATGGTTGGGATTTGACAGCAGAATGGAACAGATTTTTCCACTGTTTGCAGTGCTACAGAAATCAATAGACACAGCTTTTCTGTGCTGTATGCATATTTTTAAAAAAATATTTGGAGATTGAAAATCCCATGCACAATAAATAGGAAAATTAAAATATCTCATATTACTTTGCCAAATGATGGGGTAATAGACACAAACATATTGTTCTGTAAAAAACTGCTTTAAGAAGAAAAAGTATGAATTGATTCATTTAGTCAAACACTGCTTGAACAGATGGTGTGATTAACAACTAGTATGTTAGCCATCTCAGGAGCTTACAAGAAAAGTAAACAAATGTCTTAAAAACGTATCACTTTATTCCCCAAAAGGTATTTTCATTCATTTATTAGGAAAATGTGAAAATCTATATATTTATGATAGAGCTACGAATATTTGGAAGATAGCAATCCT
Organism: Pavo muticus; assembly: GCA_016647715.1. Classification (NCBI taxonomy): domain Eukaryota; kingdom Metazoa; phylum Chordata; class Aves; order Galliformes; family Phasianidae; genus Pavo; species Pavo muticus. The sequence continues at coordinate 602,520 of JACDJE010000040.1, forward strand.
GGCTGGTAAAATGATTAAGATCTGCTCTTAAATGCAGCCTCCAAATCTTGCAGATGTTGTTTTTTGCCTGACCACCTGAACCTCTGATCACAGAACACCAAGATCTGGAGAAAAAGTGGAGGGATATTAATCCCTCAGACCTGCAGTTGGTGCCTAGCACCGATCACTAAGTACTGCATGAGAAATTGTTCAAGAAATGCCTGAATTTCATATAAGGAACACTTTGCATCGTTCTAATAGCGCAAAAGCCCTAAAAGCAGCCTGAAAATTGTGCTGCACAGAAAATGCCAATCTTTTTTTTTTTTTCCTCCTGCCAGCAGGAGGCAGAACCAAACCAAACCAAACCAGGCAAGATTTTGTAGGCTTATGCTGCCTTTCAACAGTTCTCAGCTATTCGTGACAACCAGCGTAGATGAGAACAAGCCTTTTGCTCGCTTGGATGGTCAGGACTGGAAGAGTCCTTCTGCACTTTTTTTGTCTGAAGTTTCTTGAACAGCTGCTGTATATGCCCTACCTGCTTGGATCAGTTTTCAGTAACGACTTTTAAGGTGGAATAAGAAACACAGAATGATGTTAACAACATTGAGTAGGGGAATAGAAATAGAAGCAGAAATAGTTTTCATTGTCATTTAGAAAATGCACAGACGTCATACTGCAGAGCAAACCAAGAGTCAAGCCTGAAGTACTTGGCACTACTGCTTGCATCTGACCTCAACCTGACACAAACAAATTCAACCTAAAACCATGTAAAAAACACTTGAGTGGAAAATTAAAATGTGATCCATAAAATTAATTTCAGAGCACCATATCTTTCCTTCAAGACCAAAAATTGAGGCAGGCTTGGCTCGGAGGGAAAACGGTTACATTATACTATGTCTCATTGATTCAACAAGGCACCTCTCAGTTATATTAGTTTATTCATCCAGATGGAAAAAATGGAATGACAGCACTATTACTACACAAAGTATATTACTGCCAATCAGTGCAAAAGCAGAGCCCATAATGATTTTATTAGCAGGAAAAGGTTAAACAATTCCAAATTATATTGTAAAAATTTATTTCTTTGATTCTAGTGCAACTGGGATGTGAGAGGGAAACACGTTACCAAAAATATCTGTGAGATTAATGTATGGTATTATGCCAGATTTTGCCAATGCGTATCATGTTTCAGTATGTTCTCTGCTGAAAAATGAGAGTGAATTAATGTAAGGTTTTCTTGCCCTCTTGCATGGTCTTCTCCTAACATTTTCATCAGCTGGAAAATCTGCTTCAGAAACAAAAAGTTGGAAGGAATCTTTGTTGCTATTCAAAAATGACAGAAAGTTTTTTGGAAAAGACCAAGACACAAAAAATATGGATCAGTGCCACTGAATTTTCATCACTTTCTTTTTCACATATCAGTTGTAAAATAGCAATGTGCTTTATGCAGGAAATATAGTAGTGGCAGGGATTGTGTTTCTGATAACTTGTGGAAGTGGGAGTCATAACCACCAGACTGAAGTCCTAATCAAACAGTAGATGGTTATTTACTGATAAAAACACCCCACTATCCTCACGTATCTCCTTCAAGCTTTCCTTTGTCTTGATACCTCTAAATAGATCAACACTAGCCAGCCAACAACTAACTCACCTATTAATATTGCCTCATTATTTTCTTATTTTCTCTTTTCGTTCCTTTCTCTCTGTTGATCTGAACTTCTAGCTTTTGGGGATAGGGGCTGTCTTCTTCATATACGCTGATATGCCAAAAACCAGGCAGAATGTCTGTGTCTCTGAGGCTCTCAGGCATTTCAGCTAGCAATTATTATGTTAAAATATGCAGACCCAGGACTGTTTCCAAAAGATGAGTGCCGTAGGCAGTGATATCATTTAGTAAGTCCACAAATAATATACAGGAGAGACAGAGATGAAAAGCATTGTCTGGACTCTGAAGAGAAGGAAAAAATAGTCATTGTGAAGTGGCACTAAAAGTTACTCATATTTTTAAAAGCTAATTTTGTTTTGTTTTTTCCAGTGTTGCATTTTTATTTGGTAGAACGGGGATTTTTAATGCTGTGGGATATAAAAGTGCTTGCCTAGATTTCTGAGTGCCCTCGTTAGTCTAAAAAATATGCTATTAAATAACTGATCCATCAAATGTGAAGCCCCTCCCAATAGTTTGCCTTTTCTGCACAACGTTACACAACAGAGATGTACAAGGATGGAGGAGAAAAAATGAGTACAACAAATAGGCAAGCAAATGCACGTCATCATAACTCAGGAAGCGTGAGAAGAAATCCAATGTCAAAGATGCAAAACTCCTTTCCAGCCACCAATTCCATTAATAGAATTTCCAGTTAGAATGGTCTCAGTGGATTTCAGCTGCAGTAACTCGGGAATGGTGATGGGCATAAGGTAATTTGCTACTTTGCACATTAAAATCCACTGTTGACTGGCTACAGGTGTAATAATCTTATTCATACTAGCAGAATTTACAATTTTTGACACTTAGATAATCTCCAAACCTCATTTATGTATCAGTACCCCACCTTGTCACGGACTATGCAAACTAACGGAAAATCGATTCTTCTTCGAGCATTTAAAAGGTGAAAATTCCAGCACTTGTGGATTTAAGCACCGCTGTGAATGTCTGAGGTTTTAAAATGTAGTTGAAAAAAAAAAATGAAATTTCCAAACTTCCACAGGTTTTCCTTGTACAGAAATCCAGTGGGAAGTTCATAAGCAGTTTTATAAGGTATGTTCCAGATATCAGAGGAAAAGAAAGAAGGAATGTTATAGAAATGGGAAATCATAAAATCGTTCACTTGCACTATAAAGAACCAAACCTCAGCTTTGCTGGTATGATCTCCCCAGGCTTTCTTTGTAATCACGGAAGAATGAAAAACTTCCCTTGGAAGTTAAGCTCTTCCTCTGATTCCAGAGAAGCTCGTCTCTTCTCAGTGTCTTTATAGGAAAGCCAACAAGATCAGCACAGCACGTTTTGCCACTGGAATGTTTGCTTCTTCTAGAACTTCTCTGTCTGCGTCACTTCAGCCTTTTGATTTGTGTACAGAGTTCGAATCCCATTTTGGTCCTTCTTCAGTAGGGTTAATGTGAGCGAATAGAACAACTTTCAGGTGCTGCAATCTTTACTGTAGCTGGCAGCTAAGGAACTTTTCCAATCTTCCTCATTGTGATGTTTTGGAAATATAAGTTTGTCCCTCTGCCTCAGTTTCCTTCACTTAGCAAAACAGGATATCTTCCTTTCTGAGAGCTGAAGATGTGCTCTGCAATGTAAATACAACGTAGATTTCGAGTATATTTTGAACTCCTCTCTGACCAGGATTTTTTCTGGTTCCTCATTATAATCCAAAGCTCATAGCTTCCATTCAACCTCCACGGCTTTCCCAAATAACAATCAGATTGGCAATCATAGCACTGGTAAGTCTGCCAAGTGGTTATGGAGCTCAGCCTCTCTCCCTGACATAAAAGCTGATGCCAAGGTCCCTGGCAGAACTCTGCAGCTTTACCTGAAGTGCACTTGTGGCACCCTGCCCTCTGCGCAGCCCAGGACTTCATTAAGTGTTCCACTGGAAATTCACTTCAAAATCTGAAGTGTCCATTCATGAGTATGTGCTGCTGACAGAAAATTTGAGCATTAAGCAGCAATCCTTGTTACAATTTTAACTTAAAGTGACTTAAAGAATGAAATGTTTTCAAAATTCTTGTTTTCTTGGTGACTGTATCTCTTCCGCTTATTTTGATAATGAGCTAAACTGCAGTTTTCTTTCCTCTTTAGAAAAACCTGCTATGTTCAAACAAAACCAAATTGCTTTGAGCGAAATACAATAAAATCAGCAACTTTGCTTTAAAATACAACTCCTGAAAAAGGATGGAGTCAGAACAACACTGCTGCTTAAATGATGAGGAGATTTCTCTGCCCTGCTTTTGTACCTCTGCAGTTCACCACCTCAGCTCCATGCAGGGTTTCCATTGTTCTGCCAGATGTTCTTATGGATGCACTTTTACTTGCTTGGAGCAGTTCACCCTGAATTGCCTTTGTCTTGCTTCATCCCAGCAAAAAAGTTCAACGCATGTTGCATATATGAAATGTGGGAGCTGAGAAATCTACCAGCAGTGCAAATATTTCTCTCTCACGTTTCTGCTTCCCTTATGTAAAAGAAAAATCCACATAAAATTTAAAGACAATTTGTTCCCCCATCCCCTTCCCCTCAAAACAAAATACATGTACAGATTGTTTTTCTCATTTTAAAAATCAAACTGTTCCGTGTTATCCTCTGGACTGTGGAATGAGTGTATCTGTTCCTCAGTCCAGGTGTCAGCTGCAATCTGCCAGTGGAAAGCTGATCCCTGATTGCTGCTGCTATGTATGCACCCTCTGCCAAAGAGCTGCTGTAGTAAACACGCATCTTGAAGGCAAAGCGTGCAAGCTTGAGGGCAAGTTAGATCCAGTTCTAGTTTAGTACATGAAGTTTGCCATGTTATTTAAGTAGATCACTGGATCACTGACAAAGGTTTGTAAATTTCACAGGCCAAACTTGACAGCAAGCTTTACCTCATGTTCTTTGTCTCCATCTTATGACTGAATCCAGATGAGTGCTACTGCAATAGCACGTGTTTGGCATTGAAATCAAGCTGATCTGCCATTCTTTCAAACTTCTGAGATGACAGAAAACAGCAACACTATGGGTATGGATTCAATAGAAGTTACTGCTCACACAAAAAAATCCACTCAAACAAAAACTCAGGATTGCAGACAAGATCCTATTGGCCAGAAGCAGTGGCGTTCAGTAGCTCAACGCAATGACGGTGCAGAAACTGGATACAAAATTCATATAACAACATTAAAAAGAGGTTTTTTAAGAGGAAAGGAAATCTAAGGAGTCTCAGATTAGCTATCTCTGCTGGAGATATGTGATTATTAAGAAAATAGAAACTGAAAGATCTCCTATGATCGAAAAACTAGATTGTACATCAGCAAAAAGGAATATACAGCAAGATTGCTACTTTACAAGAAATGCTACACCGCCATCATTATTCATTAAATACCACTTAAACACAGCTAAAACAAGAGAGAGCTTTTGTGAAGACCTGGAACCTGTCAGTTCCCAAATACCAAAGAACATTACGATTATCCTGAGGACTTCGAAGATTATTTTGAGTTAATGTATAAAAAGCGCAAAATTTATGCAAGCTAAATAAATATATCTAATGTGATCACAGGCTTTCCAGTTCCAAGTAAAACCAAAATTCCCTAGATACATTCCCATATTGCCTTTCCAAATATTGGCGGTGATTAATTACACCACTTTCCAGCCAACATCAGAGTCAGCCTGGGGATGAGGATACAGATGTCAAATTAACTGATATGTGGAAATTCTGACATACGCGTTAAGCTAAACAAAGGGTTTTAAGTAAGCTAAATTTCGACAGTTTTAAAGGTATTATTACAAAATTGTTGCTGTAGAACAAGTGCTTGTGGAAAGCCAGCTGGATATCGCTAGTGCAGCTTCATGTGACTAAAGAAGCTGTCTTGACGTTACTCAAGGATGTCTGCACAGCTTAGCACGGCCTGGGCACTGGAGCTGAACAGAAGTGCTTCAAAGACCCTGCCTACAGCTTTGGATGATCTTCTTCTTCTAAACACGCTGGGCTAAGCACTCTGGAAGCAGAAATGTAGCAGGGAAAAACCCGCACACACACAGATAAACGAGAACCTTTTTCTAGATATTTAACTTGGATGATACGGGGTGCTTTATGAGAACCTGGCAGAGCAGGACCTGGTGCAAATACAGACTGTGACTCCCCACCAAACAGCAGCAGAAACTTTGCAGCCTGGTGCTGCAGATGCTGCAGGGGATGGCAGCACTCCTCTGGGAGCAGGATCCTCCCCAGTATGTTCTCTACCCCTGGCTGACTGTGATCTTCAGAAAGATTTTGTTTTCTCATCCTACTTCCAGATACCGCATAACTGATTTCAGAAAAAAAAACCATTTCAGTTCTCCTGTCTTATCAACTGGAAGAGAAGGAAGAAGACATTCAGTTTTGGCAGTTTTCCATACTTGCCATTCCCTCACACAGTAGCAGCCAAAAGCGTGGCAACAGAGTAATCTGCATCTATGCATTACCTGGTAGTGGAATTTGTTCCTTAGAAGAAGTTCACAGAGGTTGCTTTCAACCCATGAACACCATCTTGAGTACTTAAATCTAGGTAGAATTACAGTTTAAATATCTTCTACCAGCATTGATAGCATTTACTGTAACTGACAATCCTTCTTATCTCTGAATCTCTGTAGCCATCACATTATAATGCTTCACTCTTGCCAACGTTTGCTCTTGCTACTTTTTTTCAAGCTAGCAATCATCACACTCTGTTGGGATGAGAACCAAGGATATTTGATTTATTCAATAATTCATAAAGAAAAAACTTCTTATCCAAAGCAAACTTTAGGTTTTCTATATTTACCCCTTAATCTCTCACTTATACTGGCAGGAAATAGGTATATTTTTGCCATCAGAAAACAGCAATGTCAAAGCAGAGCTCAGATGATGCAGTTGGTGCCTTTACAATTGCTTTTATACTGCTGTTTTAAAAGTTGGCTGATCCATTGTTTGTATCATTTCTTCAATGCAGTGAACGATTGAGACCTTTCTGCTTCAGCCGGGGAATAAACTCCACAGAAGCACTTTGTCGTCTACAACTGTGTCAGTTCGCCCCATCTCAGGGAGATGACCAAGTGGATTCAATTCTTCCGTATTTTACTACGGGCACATTACAAAGACCAAACCATTTTTTGTTGTGTGCTGCAGCTCGCAAGGCTCTGCAGAGATCTAAAAATATTTTTTTTACAGCAGCTGTTATATTTTACATATTTTTTAGAAGAATTGTGTGTGTAAGTAACATAGTCAAATGAAAAACATATGTCCACAGTTAATAGTATACAAAAAGAGCACTATGTATATCACCGAGAAATGAATAACATAAGCTTTGGTTATTGGCTTAAATGAATACTTTACAATCATTTTCCCCCATAAAAGGTGTGAACTCTGAGGGAGGGGGGGAGTACTGCTGGGAATGGTGCCCTCTCTCATCTTAAAATGTGTGAGAATCCAAACAGATTATTTATATGCAGCTTCTTGTATTGATTACATTATGCTACATACTGTGCGATTCAATAGGACTCCTAAAAATATATTTTATAAGAGCTTTCAGCTTGTAACGGTAGAATTGCAAAAGGTTCAGCTCCCACCATAATCTGAAGGCTCAGGATTTTCACTCTGGTTCTTACAAACTGGGAGGAAGGCTTCGCAGCACGCACAGGCACAAATGTGCTTGGGGCTCTGCCCTGGAGAGCCTTCACAAACTGGGGCAAAAGGCTGCCACAATTCAAAGCTCTTGAAACTGTGCAGAATGGGAAAGTCAGAGGTGAATAAAATGGACAAACAGAGGTGACTGCAGAAAGGAAATCACTTTATTCTGGTTCTCGGTGCTACGTTAAGGATTTATGAAACTAACACTGGGCCATGGGATAGCAATACTGGGTTCATGAGCTGTGTGCCAAGGCCCCTCCACCTACCTCTGTGGGAATGGGGGAGAATTTCACCACTTCTTCAGCAAAAGGCAGCAAGAATCACTAGAGGGCTCCCAAACTATTTAAAGGGACATCCTCCTTCCTTTAATGTGCATAGGGTAACACGAGTTAAAGAAAAGACTCAAAGGATTCTCTTTTTACTTTTCTCGTTGGCTCAAATATTCCATCTTTGTGTTCAAATTCACTCTTTCTGGAGGAGAGGCTGCAAAAATCACTTTTAGGGTGATATAAAGTAGGAGGGGGGAAGCTTTCGGATAGATTTAACAACTGGGGGATTGGCACTGCTGCCATTGGCTGAGCGGAGAGACAGGAATGAGAAATGTGACAAGGAATTGAAGTTGGAAATGTAGCTGAAGGCTGAATTTATACAGCTTGTAAAGAAAGGACAACAGTCTGTGGGATGGGACCACCATAATTTGATAAACTGTCCTATTTCTAACCCACTTTCCACCCACTAAATTCAAGCACCTTGGGTTTCTTCTGCAGTCTTCAGGGATTCAAGGAATCTCCAAGAAATTAACATTTACTTGTGCTTACACATGCATGTATACATGTACACACACACACACAAACATAAGTGGTCTATCATGAAGTCACTACACTGCTGACAGAAAACTACTGATCTACAAAGGAATCTAAGGTTTTCTTTCCTTGGCACAGCCTTGTTATCTGTTTCTTGCCAATTTGTTTGACCTTGCTTCCCAAAGAGCATCGTCTCTTTTTCTATGAGCTTGTATAGAAACTAGAGATCATCAGTGGGATTTCTTCCAGTGCTCCAAATAACCCGTGCTTATTCTCCCTCCTTTACCTGCTGTGCTGAGGTTGTTACAGGATGGATTCTTTTGACTTATCTGATAGTTCTGTCCAAATCATTGGACATTTTAAATGAAAGTTGAAAATCCCTCTGTGTTTGGACTCTCACTTGCCAAGGGAGTAAGCCCAATGGCTAACCCTTAAATACGGACTAGGAAGAAGATTTATTGTCTACCTCCAGCTCCTGAGCTAAATAGGTGGGAAGACTTCAACTGCTTTATTCCGCTACTATTGTTACAATGATAGAAGACCAAGGCAGAGAACTGAATATTTTTCTGCTAGCTTGCAAAAGCAAAGCTTCTCCAAACGTACCCGTTCATGCAATTTAATACCCTACAAAGTAAATAACTCTCAGCTTTCTGAGGCCTTGGTCTCTTAACCTTTGTCTCTCTAGGCTGTAGCTGCGTGACATTCTTCTTTGTCAGTAGTCCAATTTCACTGGAATTTTTTGAAAGTCTCAAACTGACTTCTAAATATTTAAAGAGCTCCTGTAAGATCAGAGGGGGGAGAAAGTCTGAAACTATCAGACTTCTCTGTAGTGGAAAAACAACATTATGGCAACCAAACATCAGGGATCAATGAGCAGATTAAGTAAAAGATCTGAAAGCAACAATTTTATGTGTGATTCTGAATTGCCTCTCGTGCCATTCCGGTTTTAAATATTTTGTAGGCTCCAGCAGTATTTTTCTAAGTAATCATTTAAGATGAATGAAATGTTAGTAAATATCGAGTAAGCTCTAAGGAAATAAAGTGGTGCTGCAATGGATACATCTGGTATATAATTCAGTAGTGGAACAGTTAACACTGCTAGCATTAAAGTTGTCATAATTACATTTTGCTGTTAATGCTCCATTAAGATGAATCGGAAAGTTCACATCTGTCTTTGGTGTTATTGTTCCAGGCTATTTAAATGCAGACCAGCCAAGATAATTGCATTCTAATTCTCTTTTCCATTTCCTTGAAACTTTACAGCATCCTCCACTCACTCCATATCTGCTTGACAACAGTAATTTCACTTTCTTTTCTAATTTCTCCTGCCAGTATGTTTGTTCTGCCAGAGACAGAATGGTTGAGTTGAAGCATAGGGAAAGGAGACAATTGCCTACTGTAGCAAGAGGATAAGGGGCCAGAAAATAACCAATTTGACCAAATGTTAACAGTTATTTGTAGTGAGGAATTGATTATTTTTACAACTAGTATATTGGTGAGAGTCGTGCCTTCAGCTTCCTCAGCGTTTTGTTGGAGACTGAAGAAGTCAGTGGAGGTAGCTGGTAAATCTGACACGCACCTAATGCAGATAAAATCCTAGACCTGTTTGTGTACACACGCGCATCCTCTGCATCACTCAGTACTCTGCAGATGCAGCCTCCTGTCACACACACAGTTTTTCTTCTGAGCTTCATTATTTGTTTCAGTTGTCAACTTCAAGTGTCTAAGTGCAAAGTTCTTGTGTCCCTTATGCTTAAGATAGGCTGTTTAATCATCTTAGTTTGTAGCTTGTGTTTCTTTTGCGCAACCTTTAGATGCATCTAAGTCCAAGATTTTCTGGACTGATCATAATTCTTCGTTAGCTCATAAATGCTAATTCAGAAGATTACATTCTTCCTCTGCAGTTTTTGTAGTTGTTACATCTTTGTGTCAGTTCTCACTTGAGGTGTGTGTCTTCCAATTACTGTGTGTCTCTATAACCTTTTGGTGATTTCAAGAGCAGTTTCATTGCCACTGAAGAGGAAATTATTGACAATTTATAACCTGTTACAGTTCCTGCTCCACCTGCCATTTTCTTACTCCCTAGACTATTGTGAACTTCAAGAAGACTGCTTTTTAAAAATCTTTTACCATCTGCTGTATAGTGCTTAGTGCTTGATATCCTGTTAGGGCTTCTTGAACCAATTTTTGCAGTCTAGTTCTATTTGCATTTCCCAAGCTGAGCCAAGAGACAATTAGATAGCAGACAATTTGTGAGCCTCAGTCCTTCCCTACTGAGTTGGGAATGTCATGCTTAAGTATTCCAGGTAACATGTGAGGGTTTCTTTCCCTCCAGTCATTGTCTGCAGTTGTAAGTCTTTCCTGCATGAGCCTGAAATTCTGCAAAACAAGGTTTGTGTCATACTTTAAACTGACTGTGTCTGGAATGATTAATTCCTTTTTCTGTAAAACCATAACACTGCACACATGTTCTCTGTGACAATGTGCTACTATTTTCCTTAATTCTGAAACTTGAAGCGTTCTTTGTTTTCACTATCGTGTCAAATTTCCTATTTATTGGAATAATAAACTGCGAATCTCAGACTAGCCATGTACAAAATCATTGTCTGAAGATTACCAAATAGCTGTTTCTCCTAACTTCAATTCATTCACATAGCAATTCACACAATATCTTTCATTTCAGAGTGTCCTGCAGGATACATACCACAGCAGTCAAGACAGCATGGTGATCTGATTCACAAGCGTGGATGGCTTATGTCGAGGAAGATACAGAATTTCACATCCATCTTTTTCTTGCTTCTCTAGAGATTCCTGTCCTGAATACAGGGCTGGCTCTGCTTCTCAGTAACTGAACTGCTCAAGTTTATTACACAAATGCCAAGATCTTATTTGCAATTCTGTAGCTGCGATTCTGTGTCTGAACTGTTCTGCAGCGTGGGCAGGAAACTACCGCAGCCATCCCAATATAGGACATCCCATACTCGATCATGACTCAGTCCAGAGCCATTTCTGGTGATGAAGAGTGTCAGCTAACACATCTCAACCAGCAGGAGAGAATACATTCACTTGAGAAAAGGCCATATAGATAAAACAGAATTTGGCTTTTAATAGTACTTCATAAATGATCGCTTCTGAGTATGGAATCTTTTGGCATGGAAAATTAAAACCTGACTTCATCATACTAGGATTTGATTATCCAGTGGGGGAGGGAGGAAGAACAGTAAAAAGGCCCTCATCCTGAAAATCAACAGGATTTGCTGTTCGGTTTAACCAAGACTGGACTTTCCATACTTTCTAATGTCAACTTGTAGTTTTTCCACATATACAGCCTCTATCTTGCCCCAGCTCCTGTTTTAGTTCAGTAGAAAGAGGCCATCACATTAACTCTTCACTACCTGGGACTGACTCTAAATCTGAGCTCTCACCAGAGTCTTTATTGGTGAAAAGAACTAGAGACAGGAAAGTCACTAATACATTCTGGTATAATGCTTGCTTTCCTCACCTTGACAGCTTGATGAACAATTACTGTAGGGTGAGGAGTAAAATTTTCTTTTCACTGAACATATTGACCCTTGGATATACTGGCGCATGCTGTACTTTTTAGTATAAAGGCCAATCTATTCTATAAGAATAAACACCAACATACAACTTTGTAACACCTGAGGACAGAATAAAGTAGATGAAACAACAACAGCAACAAACACAAAGAAACCTTAGAGGACAAGCCAGCACCCCAGACGTAGGGTATCTGTTCAGGAAATGCGACTAGAAATATAAAAACCACACTTGTTTGTTCTGACTGAGTTCAGGGAAGATCTTTATGTTGTCACTGTAAATAAATGGGATTTTTTGGAAGGAAAACCTGATTCGTATTGTCAGTTTCACATCCTAATAGACATGTGCCAGCGAGGCCCCGAATATTGGCTAGCTGTTTTGGCTAAAAGTGCGTTACCTCACCGAGAGCAGCATGAGCAGCAGCATTTTCAGATTGACAGATGAAGCACATAATCAGTTATCATTACTTTTCTGTTGCCCTAAACAATCTGAATTGTCCTACAACAAAGCACTTTCGTTTCTGTCAGGATTCTTCCATATTAATTAAGTAGGCAAATTTTAAAAGAAAAAATTACTAAGATCAGAAATCACACTTTAAAATTTTGTTTATATCCCAAAAAATGCTTTCCGTTTCTTGCTTTCTCTTTTGCATTTTTCCCCACTGCTTTTTTTTTCCCCAAATGAAATCCTATACTGAATTCGACTTATACTTAAGAAAAATGTTGTCATCCTCAAAATTGTCTCAATGAGTAACATTCAGCCACCTCCTCACCTGCTCTGAGCTGAATAGATATAAATGTTGGAAATCACTTACAAAGCTCAACCATTACATAGTGATGGAAATGTTTTTGGCAAGTGGTAATAGTGTAGACATCGCCAATAAGTGCTTCAAACTGGACGCTTTGTCTCTAAAACCCCCATTAACACTCATCAGTATTTGATACTTATCTAGCAGCATTCTTTCTTTCCAAAATTCCAAAGGAATTTTTGCTTGACTTCTGTGCACTTTGGATCACGCCCCACCCGACTGCTTCCTTTGGGAAAAATAGAAAGACAGCGTGAAAAAGTGAAGGCTTTAATTTTTTTCCTTCCCTTATCTTTGTTCTGTTGGGGTTGGTTTTTTTGTTGGTTTTTTTTTGCTGTTGTTGTTTTTGTATTTTTTTTTAGGAGGGAGATTTTTTTTCTTTTTTTGGTGTTTTTTTTTTAATTAAGCTAAATAACTTCTTCTCAAAGTCTGCCTTGTTCCTCTTCCATATGTTCCCTGCCTACATAAATACCTTTAGCCTCTTTATTAATTCTTTGACAAATGTGTTCAGACCTCCTTCTCACTGTTCCTTTTTTTTTTCTAGCGGGTTTTAATATAATCTAATGGTGTTTAGTAGCCAGTTTAGGTCCAGTGGAAGTCTGTGCCACTGTCCTGGCATTAGTGGAGCAATACGGCTTATTCTGGGTCTTAGTTTGACCCTCCCTTCCTCTACAGTTAACACTTTCTTTCTGCAGCTCTCCTCCCACCAAAGCTTGAATAATAAAACATGCTGCAAAGCAGTGGTGTTCCTGAGAGTTAGCATTTGGGGTAGCAGATGGGGTGATAAAGAAACTGTTTGTGGGGGCGGGGTATGGCCCCTATTACTCCACACCCACTACATGTATTTTTAGCCATTAAATATAATGTGGAAATGTAATGCATTTTAGAACTGTATTTTATCAATATATTATCCCCCTAAGTACAGTACTTTATAAATATTGATAAACTTGATTATAAACAAACTCATTGCTAATTCTTGGAGAGCAGTCATCGTGATGTGGCAGTGTTTACTGAGGCGGCGATTGGCACGAGGCTGTGCTGTAACAGGGCGCGTTTCTCTGGGATAGAGATTTGATGGAGGATGTACCTATGCCTTTATTCAGTTCAGTGGGTCTGCACAGGGGTACAAGGAAATAGCATTTGACAAGCAAACACTAATGCTTACATAACATCCCAAATAAGAGGCATGCTACCATCACTTCCATTCCTCTGAATCTGCATTTACGTCAAGGACTAATTACAGGGCTGGTATGAAGAAAAATAAAGGGTGTGACCCTCTCAAAATTACTTCCTAGTGAAAAAGTGCAATACCTATTCCTATGATTTTTATTGAAATCAGACCTTATTCAGAATTAATGTAAAAGGCAATATACACTAAGAGGAAAACGAGTGCAATGCATTACCGTTAAAATTTGGTATCGCCTTACAGTCAGTTTTTTAGTATTTCTCAGTGACAATTGAAGATGAAGAAAGAGCAGCCCTCAGAAGGACCCCTCGCCCCATAATGAGCCTCTGAACGGAAGGAAATTTCCCACCACGCAAATTACGTGTCATCGTGAGAAAAACACAGAGCTTGGTCTGATATAAACAGCATCCTGGGCAGTATGAGATGCTTGTCACAGGGTAAAGCCAAAAGCTGTACAAGTTATTATTTCTACATTTGTTCCATTGAAGAAAACCATGAGAATTTCCTTCTACTTTGCTCTTATACCGCAGAAACTGACATCCTGTTATTTTGTTATTTCTAACAGCTTTTCTGTATCACTGCTTACATCATTATTTTTCTTAATTAAAAAGAAGTTAATATTCTGTTCCCTCTTGACTTCTAAGCACACTTTAATTTCTCCTTCATCTGAGGGAAATTACTTCCCTGAGAAGAAAACTGCTTGGAAATCGAGCGACGGGCTTACTGATTTTCCCTCTCTGTTTTGCTTTACTACATGAGATTAAAGAAAAAGCGTTTACATCTTTTGCTTCACATGAAGTGGAGACCTTTCATTTAGGCTACGGAGCCATTGAGATTATTTTTCTGGAAATGTGGAAGATACACGTGAAAAGTATCGCGGTGATGGAAGCAGTCGCGTCTCGTCTCAGTAAAGCAGGTAGCAGCTCCATTTGCCATGTCTGCTTCTGCACACAGAACGCACAGAGGGGGCTCCGATCACCAGAGATGAGATAAAAAAACGATGAATGCATTTATGTAGGAACGTTTTTCATATAATAAGGGGCTATTCGCTTGATTTTTTCACACCTCTGATTTTCAAGAAGAGAGGCACTGATGGTACTGACACAAGGAAAAGCTTTGCTACCTTATGCAATTTCTATTGTTAACTTTAGAGATGGACAAAAAGCAGTAAGAACGCACTTCTGCACACACACAAATGAGGAAAACAGATTTGTTTTGACAGGCTATTATACTACAAAAATATTTATGAATGTAAGCTGCAGAGAAGTGTACCAGCCTTAGAAAATGCAAACCCTGGGTACTAAATTCACTAATGTTATAGGAAGGCATGAAGAAGTAAATATAAAACTTCCAGGTTTTTTTTCTGAATAGACATGTAGACATGTACCAGGATAGCCCTGCAATTTACTATTGAAACGATTTCTTAAATGTCATCATTTTCACAAAATTATAATATTTCTTGCATACACTGTGAAGTGACCACCCTTTATTTTGCAATCACAGAGCAGAGCTGGCAGAACTGAAGTGGTTTGGCAGCTGCAGAGATGAAACTGAACTGAACAAACAGTTTCTTAAGTGATGCTTGGATAGAAGAATTTGGAAACAGTTCAGCTTTTTTTTTTGAATTCATTTAAATGTGTGAATCCTGCTTGTTACATTCTTGGGAGTAATTTCTATATTTATGGTACAGTAATTATTATACTGCTAAGGAAGGAAAAGTATAAAAGTATTAGAATAAATTCCTGTTGCAGAGAAAATACACCTCTATTTACAGAGGTAACTCTAGTTAACACAGTATACAGTTATGGCAATATTTTTAGGCACCAAAATACAAAGAATTATCAATTCTTGTTTCTTTTATTCCTATCCAGTGATGTGGTTCTTCATAACAAGGAAATTTCTTCCTATGGTGTCTGGTTTTTACATCTCTAAGCACCTAAATTCTGCTAAAACGGTTAGGAAGGCACGTTGAGAAATGCTGCTTTGGAAGTCAATAATGGGAGAGTTATCCGGCAAGCTCTGTGTGTGACAGCCTCAGCAACTACTTTGCGGAGCAACTCCCTGAGTAGCACAGAGCTCATCCGATACAAAGAACTTGCATACTACTCTCCTCAACAGAAAACACCTAATATAGTTTTCAATGCAGTCAGTAGTCATCGAGTCAGGCATCTCCACAGCTTCATAACTGCCCTCAGTGTTCCATTTTTCCAACTTCATTTCTGAGCTTTTCTGATCTCAGAGGCAGACATGCTTTACTGCTTGAATTTTCTTTTCTCTTGAGAGGCCAAAAAGAAGAAAATGAAAATGCTTGCAAAGAGTGACTATCTGTATCTCATCAACAGCTTCTCATTCAGCATGAGGTCTTCAAAGCAAATGAAGATTTTGTTTTTGCTGCCATTTGGTCACCCCAATCAATGCAGCCAACTGGCTCTGCTTTTAATACATAAAAGCTTCTGTGACTTTTATCTTTTGCCTAGATCCAGAATATTGTATGGAAAGAAATAATGGCTCTTTGGATGAGGTTGATTAATTTTTAGCTACAATATTTTTGGATTTTAATAGTGTTATGGACTTTTACAGTGTTATGGATTAGGGTCAGCTTATCCAGCATCCAGTACTATAGACTTATGAGCAGTGTGATTCTGTGATTCGCAGAGATAGACCGCACACATCAGCACATCAGTGACACTGGTAATGAACCAGTTAACGTGGAGAAAAGGTCATAGAAAAATGCAGGGTTAAAGATTGCATTTTTCTGTTTACGCAAGTCAGTAAGTATTTGGGTGTCACAAAAAATGTAAAAGCAGACGCAGCGTGTACCTCATCGTGTACTACCTAATATGAAGTGGTTGTTCTTCAGTGAATATATATATTTCTTCACTACCTCGCTATTTGTGGACTGTGGATCTCTATGCGGTCTGTCATCCCTTCTGCAACACAAATGATCCGAAGTCTACAAACATTCCTTTCACATCAACAGAACTCACAAGAGATTCTTTGCATTCCAGCACGTTCCCTAGAATATTGTTATTTCTCCTCATTATTTTCAATTTCAAATAGCTCTTGAATATTGCATCACTTTTACATTTACTAGCTGAAGCACAGCTACTTCTTAATTGTGTTACACTTCCGAGTCAACTCTATACTATAAAATAAGTATGCTTTAATAACATTCTTCCTCTCAGTTTTCTGGCCCTTGTATAATCACATACCAAAAGACAGAATCAAGAAATTTATAGTAGCAAACAAATAAACAAAAAAAAAGGCAGGCATAAAATGACTGTTTTTGAGAAATTGCAGAAAAATGTACGAGGTCCCTGATAGTGTTAAGTCTCATGCATGTGCTTACTTTTAAAACAGATACTTATGTTTCTCCGTGTCTGGGCTGTCACATATCTTGCCTTTTCCATCTCAGTCAAGTGCATGTTATATATGCTTAGGATGAGAAGACTGGCAGATTTGTTGTCAGGGTCTTTTGATAATTCTGCCATACTGTATCTTTTCATGTGTGTATCTCTTGCCTTTGCGAAGGATAAAGATTTTCAAAATAAATGAGTTCATGTTCAACAGTATCGCACAGAAGAAACTATGGTGATAACATCCAAAGAGGACAAAAACACATCATAATGAATGGTATATAATGAACAAGTACCATTAACCACTGCGTGTATCATTGATTCTGTTGCAACACACACCAACGCTGCAGTACTATGACAGCAATGGCAAGCTGAACACCCTCTATATGCTCCTGCTTTAAGAAGGTGGCGCTTCTCATTACTAAGTGTGAAAACAATTGAGAAAAGAGGGAAAGAATCAAAAACAAGCATCCTGATTGCGTTTTTTGACTAGGAAGCATTTGTATGTTGAGAATCTATTCAGGGGATGGTTCAAAGGAACTTTGAGGAAAAGTGGTGACACGTGACTATCTAGTGTACTTTAAAGGCTCATTGCTGTATTTTTTACACTAAGGGAGAAATTGGAATTATTGAAACAGAGATTATGACAACAGAGCCAATTTTCAGAAGAAAAAGTCTTCTCCACAGACTCCTGACTACTTGTGATCTAAAGTGGTTGCTAGTTAAGAATAAAACACAAACAACTCACAGAGCTTTCCCATAATGAAATAATTATTTGAAACAAATATTAAAGATTTGTAGATTCAGTGACCTTGTGTTTCTCTTGCAAATAGTTTCCCTTGTAACATGGTCACATCAGCAATAGGACACAGGCTCATAATGTGGTTAGCTTTAAAGCTCTGCATCAAACATACAAATTACAAATCCAAGTAGCTATACATAGCAAAGAAACTCTCTTCATATCTCATTATTAGCCTAATTTAATTTTTTTTTATAACATCCCCTATGCTCTGGAAAGGACAGGAAAAATTTATTTCCTATTGGCAAAGACTCTCTGAGCTCAGTATCCACTTCACTTCATTCGCTTGAATTTTATTCTACTGCTGGCAAAAGGAATCTACTCCATAAGTGAAGCCTGACTCACCAGTCACCTGTATCACATTTAGGGGTAAGAGACCTTTTCATTTGGTCACCTCGTTTGGTCCCCACATTCTCCCAGTGGAAAAGATGCTTCTTCTTCCACTGGCTTTTTCATATTTGAAAGAGTGTAATCATGAGGGGCCACTTGCTGAACTTTCTCTCATTCTAACTCGGCTGTATTTTTTGTCTCCATTAAACGTACATCTAACTATGAGCATACAAAGCAATGGGATCTTCTGAGAAGAAAAAATACTACTCAAAATCCCCCAATGTTTAGTAAGACGCTTTGCAAAAGCAGCCTCCATTCTGCATGCAGGATTATTATTTTTTTCTAAACTGTGCCAAGTTTCCTATGACTGCACAGTACCTGGAGTTTTCAGTATGGGATATTAAAAATTCAAAATCCATACCCACTGCTTGAAAATCTAAGCAAGTTACATACCAACAACTGAGAGTCAGTATTATTTTTTGCAGTTCTTAAAGACTGTAATAATTAAGTGTTCTAAAATGGCACAGGTAGATGCATTCCACTTGATTTTAAACTCTTCCTAGTATCGATGTGAATATAATAAGATGGTTCTTATTTGCCAGGAGGAGTTCTAGAGAATATACAAGGTGGAAGGAGAAATAGAGGAGGATTCTGTGGAAACTCCGAATAAATCCAGATATGATATTCAGGACGAGACCTGCGTCAGTGTGACTTCATTATCTTCTAGAACCACGGCTCTCTGGCTTTGTCTCTCATTTTTGAAAGCATAATAAGTACCCAATAATCATAGAAAACTGCTGTGCAAGGTTGGCACCATCTGCCACAGTCATGAATATTCTTGGCTTTTTGTTCTCACTTCAGTCCTCTTTGAATGAAACAAAGGAAAGGCGCATTTCACTTTTCTCTACACAAGCCATGAGCTAGCCATCCTCTCCAGGCTGCTCCACTGTCTCCTACTCAGTGAAGGAAACCAGCGTACCCACTAATGTACCAGGATAGCACAGGGCTGGCAGAGTTTCTCGGAAGTTGCTTTAACAATCACTGCTTGGGTTTTGGCAGAGTTTGCAATTACTCCTTTTCTGTACAACTTATGAATGTGGTTTTGCCAAAATTCTCACTTTTGCCACTATTGATAAACAGCGATAAGAAAAATAATTTTGCGCAAAGAAGGGAGAACTGGTGATCTTCTGTTACATGTCATGCAAGAATGACATGTGGGTGGCTGCTGCAGTTCTATCACTGAAAAATCTTTAATTAGAACTGCTGGGACTTTCTTTCTTATGTTTGTTTTATAGTTTCTCCTTTCTTTTCTTTTTTTTTCTTTTTTTGTTGTTGTTCTTCTCTCATGAACTCAGTTTATATTTACCACAAACTGCACTTACTAGAGGGCTGCTTTCTTTTCTATTAATATGGTTATAGCACAGTATAATATATACTATGTATAATGTAAGCATTAGTTTAATGCCAATTGGAGTTACCAAAGCAAAAACATGATTAAAACATGGTACCGAATATTCTAAAAATTTATATCTATTTAACCTCTCGTTGAATAATAGGGGAGTCAGTGCCATTCTAATAATGAAACAAATACTGCAGTGTAAACATAAGAGCTGTGCCTGATATTGCAAAGATGTTCATAAACTAACATCATATAAACTAAGATAGTTTCTGTTCTATCCCTGCAGTGTGTGCAGCCAGTTTGTTCAATGAGTCTGAAGGCTGTTAAAATACTTATCAGTTCTTTCTGCTTCACCTCAGGATGATATACAGTATTTCAATGCATTTATTTTTGTGCTATCATGATTTTTTATTAAACAAAAATCTCATGCATGGTTATTAAACAAACCTCAAGCAGCGAAGTCTCGGGTGAAGATTTTAAAGGTCTGGCACTGGAAAGCCCATATCAACTGCATTGCTTCATAGAAACTACTGTTTAGTAGCTGTTAAAAACAAAAATTCAAGACTAAATTTGGTTTTGACTTAGTGACCCTTTTAGTTTAGCTCCTGAAAAGCTAAACACAGTTATACAGAATTCGAATCCTTGCAGTTCAAAGGTTAGAGGGTGCAAAATAACTTACATTTATCTTTGCCTATCAAAGCAATGAATCCTACACTTTAAAATGTTAATAGGAACTACTGTTTATCTATGCTAATGATGGGGTATCGTTAAAAAGACAGCAGCATTTTGCAGAACAATTCATTTAGGAAACAGTCACATGACCTTTTTAACTGCCTTTAAGATAGCAATAAAATTGGCTCAGTCAGCCAGCCCTAATGAGGAAGAGAAAAAACCACCAACCTTTCCTCTTTCCTCTATCTAATTATAAACATCATTGTCAACTGACTCCAAGATCTGCTGAATCCTAATTGACCTCAGTGTACAATAAAAGATAATCAGAGCTGCCAAACTAAATGTTAAAAATAAATTAATAATGAACTGTAATTACTGCTTATTCTACTATTCATAATTGAAACTTTTTACTCGCAAGTTTTTGCCAGGCTGAAATTTTCCAAATTTGGGCACATTTTAGTGAGTCTGTGTTACGAGTATCTACAAAACAGCAGCTACTGGGATGAAGAAACTCAGTTGGAAATAAACAGTGGTGATTATTGAGCATATCATTTAATGTATCTTCAAGTGGTCTGCGGAATTATTAACTTTGCTTTGAAAGTGGTCTTTTTGTTACCAACTAGATAATTGCCAGTGACATTTTCAAGAGCTTCTTCAAAGATTCTAATCCTGCAGACATTCATATGAACGCTGCAGTTTAACTACATATTAACTCCTCTGCTTACAACTGACGTAATCATTAATGAAACTAAGAAATCCTAACTCCCTACCTGTTTTACAGCTGTAATACTTTCAATATTGATTAATGGAATTTCCATACACATAATTTATACTAGCAAATAGAGTAGCTAGATTTCTAGTTACCTAGATGGGGCACACAGCTTCCTACTTCGTATTACAAAATTGTATCTGTCTGCAGCTATTCCACAGACAGACTTAAAAAAGCTGAAGCCTTTTGCAAAGTTTGCCTTACATGAAATTCTTAGGGCTGCCCTTGAAGCATTCTGCAAGACCAATTCCCTCTATTTACTTTAATCTGTGTATTTATATCTAGTACAACTATCTGTACCATACAAATCAATCTTAACACAAGACAGCAATTAGAAACAGAGAAAAAAAATTAGCCTGCCACTTGTACTAGCCTCTATCCTAATGCAACATCCAATTAAACCAATGTGAGCTTCCACATTTGCAAGAAAAAAAGAAATGCATTAAGACATGGCTGAGTTTTGACAAATAGGTTTCTTGTTTATAACTGCACATCTAAAAAGAATGCCATGTTCTTGTTCTGATCATTAATGGACTGGCCCTGTCACATTTAGAAACAGATTGCTGCAACTCCATTTTTCAACTATTGCTACCTGAATCTCATTACAGATTTCCTACACAGCACCTCACTAATGCAAATCATTCTCTGGCAGGAGATACTTCTGTTTTCAATTTTCACGATTATTCGGATAATCAAACATGATGATGAACCAAGAAAACGATGCTGAAGTGGTCACTATTCTCTATCACTCCAAAGATTAAAATGAAGATTCTTACTTGAGGGGAAAATTATGGCAATAAAGAGGAAGACTACATTTTCAAAGTTATTATCACTTCAAAGCCTCCTTGACAGAGTCATATTTTCTGTATCTGTCATTTCAGATCCATTTCATTGTCTTCAGCTTTGCTACTGACTCCCAGCAGACTTAATCTGTACGTAGGTTATATTTTCACAGTAAAATGAGATGATACTTTGACAATACAATATAACAATAATCTGCAGCGATATTGGCTTAGCATATCTGCTTTCTAATACAAGCAAATTAGGTTTATAAATGATTGCATTGGTACAGCTGAGAAACACTGTGTGGTACAGGAGCAAGCGGTGTGAATCGGTGGGGTCAGAGAACGAGCCAGCATTCATGTCAGGACAACTAATGTTCAAGCCACAGTCTCGGCTGCAGTGGTAATAGGCATGAGTGTAATCTGCTCTTGCTGTTGGTGTCACCTAACAAAAATGCAGTGGCAAGGATCCTTTAATCCCTCAGAAAACAGGTTACAAGATCTATGGGGATTTGGGGTGGCTGACACGCTAACGCTTGTTCTGCTGTGCTTTCACCATTGTTGTCACCTCTGCTAGCTAACGTATATGGTACTACCTTCACTTTGCTGTATCACTGTGTACCCATTAGGCAAATAAGGTCAGAATGTCTAAATTTTATGTATACATATATATATAGTAAGCGTGGTAATAATTATTATTTTAGGCAAGAAATGATCATGGACTATTCTTGTGTTTCATACTGCGGAGCACGTCTTTGTGAAAAAATAAGGTAAGGAAAGAGGCTGAATTTACAGTGAAAAAAATGAGACGTACATTTCTGAGATGAATTCATGTAAAAATGAAAAAAAGCAGATACAAGCATTTTTAAAATTGAGCCCAATTTTAAAGTATGTATTTTATATGGATCAGAATGTGTCTTGGTATTTTTAATCCTACACCAAAAGATTAAAGATATTTTGACAGGAATTTTTTCAAGTGTGAAATCCTCCACATAATATCTCAACAATCTCTACTGAGCTAAAAAAACTGATTTCTGTTATTTAAGATGTGCAATATTAAACTTTATAGCAACAAAATCATTATAGATGCAAAGATTTCTAGGCGAATACAAGCAGAAGATATTTCTGTCTGCATGGCAGAGTAATGAACCAGTGAAACCGTTCTGAAGTGAAAATAAACTAATAAATCTAAATCTGAAATTTCACCACAGGATATTCTGCAAAAAAATTTCTGCGTGCCACCACTTTGTTCCCACTTACTCTCCCACGTAAGGTGATTTCTTTGGCTTATTCTTTGCAAACCAACATTGTAAAAAAATGGGTTTATGGGGCATTATTTTCATGTCACATAAGATAGCCCTAAACTTACATGAATTTCTATAGCATTAAGATGTTTTTAATTACTTTAATGATTTTTAATTTAGTTTATTGCATCATCTTTAAAAGACAAAAATCTGATGATATACAATAGTGGAAAAAACAGAACCGAATGTGAAGAAAAGCCACTTTGTACTTCAAACAGAGAACGACTCCGAGCAGAGAATTTCTGTGGTGCACGCCCTGTTGTCGTTTCATGGTGCCAAGTAAAATCACAGCTAAATATCAGGTAAATCCAAGTTATGAAATGCTGACTACCCAAGACGAAATTCTACAACATTCAACTATTTTTTTTTAGTATGATGATTCTTTTCAGGTAGAATGGGTTCTAAGAGAAATGAATAAGAAGGGTCAAACCCTAGCATCAAATAGAAAGGAATTTTAAGATAACCAAGAAGAATGACTATAAGCATGTGAAACATTTGTTTGCAAGATACAATGATGTTTTAAGCACATACCTAGTGCTTTCTCCACATGCTGAGTAACCAGGCTAATTAAAAAGCCCATACAGCTCTTGTTAAAATCTGTTCAAATTTTTGGAGCACCTGTTATAACAGAATGCCCACAGACTTGATAGTTTAGAGCCAAGACACCTGCTACCTTATGTCTCACAGTATGTTCAGTTTTATACTGATAGTAAAAAAAAAATTCCACTTTCTGACATTTAACAATCTCATAAATGATAAGAAATAAATTGCAAAATTTCATAATTTAACCCTTGACTGTCACTTCTCTTTGCCCTACCTATAGCTTCTCGCAAGCAGGCAATACAAGGAGCATTTTGGGGAGTATCTGATTTCATTGTTGCTGAATTAGTTGTTTACTTTACCACACTGAGCACAGTCCATGGTTCTTCCTAATCTTTGTTCCACACATTTTCAAGCTGTGGCTAATGCTTAAGTAAACGTAGCTTATAGGAATGCGTCTGACACCTGCAGTAAAATCCAGACCATCTGTATTTCCTTCTCCTTGAACTGGTCTGTCTTCTCTGTTATCAGCCCAGATCACACCAAAGTAATATATCTTGAGGAAACAGTTATATTTTACTCCAAAACCTTGTTTAAATATGAGCTGGCAATATTAATAGCAATGTACCTCAACACAGAATTTTGTTAATATACGTCACTGATCTCTCTAGGGAGGAAGTCAATTCCAAAGAAGTGCATGAATTATTAGCAAGAAATTGCCAACTGATGTAAAAATCAATGAAAGGATTGATAAGAAGATAATCATGAGCACAATAGCTGTGACAGTGGCTCAATCTTGTCAAAGTTTATGCACATGGCTAATTGTGCACAGACATGAATGATTATCTATATGGATCCTACAGATATGATTATGTGTAGGATGATGTGGATATCTGAGTCATGCTAAAAGCATTTTATGTAACAAATTTCATCAGGAATAGGATTTGATCTACGGATTCCATATGAGATTGTTGTAATTATGTAGCTATGGCTACTGGTTCAGTTTGAATTCAGTATTTAGAAAGGCACTGGAAAGAGGGTTCTGTGAAGAGACTCCACAAACGCGCGCTGAAGTCAGCTGCCCTTGATATTCTGCAGCTTAGATCATAAGAGTAGAGATTTGTGCATTTGTTTCACATAACGATGCTTTAGGTATATTGATGGAAAAGAAATACAAACCCCTCAGGTGCAGAACTACCTTATCTTGGATGAATGTTTGACACCTCACACTGAATACTCAAGCAGACACTAAGATACTCACATGTTAGAATATACGATAAACCTGCAGAAGAATGTGAAAACCACCCATGACAGGCACTCTGTGTACCTCTACTGTTGTTAGTTAACATTTCTACTGCGGTACAGGTAATAGGGAATGAAAAACTGCAGCTCAAAGAACATGAGGGAAAAAAAAAATGCAGAATGTGCAGCAGAAAAGACAGAGTAATAAAAATAATAGCATCAACACAGCTCTTCAAGATTTAAACCATGTACAGAGCTGCGCAAGTACTGCACAGTGAATATTTTGACAGGAATAACAGCCTAATGCTTAAGCAATTACTTAGATTCTTTAAATATTTCTTTGTATTTCAGATTTCCTTTTCACATAGCACATGTATTAGTAGTGGATGTGTCGATTTTTTTTAGCACGTCTCACTTCCATTTAGAAATTATTTTAACTTAAGCCCGGGAAAATAATTGGTAGCAGCTATTAAAAGTTCCCGCGAGTTCTGTAAAGTGTTAGTTATGGGAATGGCATTTTTTACATCCTTTGCCTATTGATTTGCCTTTGAGATAAAATGCAACACAAAAGCAGGTGATAAGCCTTTGTTAATGCCTCTGGGATGAAATGCTGGAGCTACAGTCTACTGTTGATAAACAGATTTTGAATTAATTAGTTCTGCATAATTATCTGAGCTATAAGTC
The DNA here is from genome assembly GCA_016647715.1 of Pavo muticus. Classification (NCBI taxonomy): domain Eukaryota; kingdom Metazoa; phylum Chordata; class Aves; order Galliformes; family Phasianidae; genus Pavo; species Pavo muticus. Next base: position 628,057 of record JACDJE010000040.1, read on the forward strand.
TTAAAATTGAATGCAACTGGTCTTCTTACATTTGCTTATGCACCTCATGCCAGCCATAAGAAGTGTTTTTATTTGCTAAAAGATCATCAATTGAAAAACCTATTTTTAAACAAGGTAATAATAAAATATTCTACTGTAAGATGGCATATGGCAGAAGAAATATTAATTGCAGTTATTTTTGTTGAATTCCAGGGGCATGTAGTACAGCTCTTCAGAATTCAGGTCAATTTGTTGGCGAAGGAAGAGACGGGCTCTGTGCTGATATGTTTTTCAGTCTGTGTAGTAAAGTCTCTTTGCTTTGGGGGCTTAACACTGAATAAAGCCAAGCAACCAGACCTCAGAATTAAAGGGAATTAAGAGAGAGGCTCTTGTCTATGTCTACTTGAAAGTCGGGGACTTGAACCATCTCAGGTTGAAGCAAGTTTTAAAATACTGAAACACTATGGCTGTATCCTTCATATCGCTTTGAAAGATTAGGTGCTTGGGGATATTCTGGATTCCTCTATTTCTCTGCTAAAACACGATTTCAAGACACGGGATGACTCTTGTCAAAGCGCTTAGGAGGATATTAATATGTAAAACAAGAATAGAAAGCTGCATTCTTTAACGTTAATCTGCTATTAAACTGATACGAACCTTCTTGTTCTGTTTTTCTATTCTGTGTGCCAAAGACAAAAAGTCGAGATAAAATATCCTTATGCTCCTGCTCCCTGATCTTTGATTTCTCTTACAAATTTCCTTACTCCCTCCAGTATTCTGGTGACATCCTCTCCCTCTGGCCAAAAGTTGTAAACACTGCAACTAAAATTCCTTCATGTAATTGTTCCAATGTCATTCTCCTGTGATATCAACATTTCACCAGTTCTCCAATTGCTAACAAGTCCTTGGGGAAGATAAGACTGACATTCATAACACAAAACAAGCTTTCAGGGGTTTTAATTCTAAAGAGCAGTAATATATGCAAGCCTGATTACAGTTTCCTTAGCAGCTCACTGTACGTATATTATTGTGTCTTTTTCTTTTAAGAGGGAAGCACACGGAACATGAAGTCCTGGCAGACATGAGGAAATAACGTATCTTAAAATCTTTCACTTGAAAAGTGCACGTTTAACATATGCAAGTTAGGTGTCCACTACTAACTGGGGTTTAAATTCTGCATGTTGAAACAGCTTTTCAATCCTGCCCTCTTGGGCAGGTCTGTATTTCAGCCTCAAGGATGTCAAAAATTTGAAGTAACAAATGACACTAAAAATCATGAAAATACATCAATTTCCTCTTCATATCAGTAAGCTGTGAACTTCTCCAAAGGTTCAACACTTCATATAGACTTTGACCAATATCTATTTCCTTTTCTTCTAATCTCATCATTATTACCTTGCTTAGTCGATTTTTTCTCTCTTATTCCAGCTGTTGTTTCCTTTTTCATTAAATTTTTCATCCAATAATTTCTCTTCTATTTTTCATTAGAATTGCATTTGTTATATTTGAACCAAGAACATCATAAGAAGAAGCTGGCTGGAGTCAGAAGAAAGAGTGCTCTCTCAGTCCAGAGCATGCTGACTTCAAACATAGACAGTCATTTCTCATGGTTGGGTATCTGGACGTCACGAAGAGACATGATGCCAGAATCAGTACAGATTTAATTGATTTCTAAATTAGACAAGTTCATTTCTAGATTAAGTCACTTTCAGAGATTTAAAGCCTGCCAGAATATTTTGAGGGCTTATGACTAAACCAGAATTTATAGGGCTGACAAAAGCATATCTACATCAAAATGTGTACTGTCAGTCAAATTATTAATCCTTGCCTTAATTCATGGTTCATTTTAGCATCTCAAACAAAGAGATTCCACTCAGTTCAGGAGAAAATGATGCACTTTTTCCCTTGATTAATTCTAAGAAATGACTGCTGTTCGGGATTTTTTTCCAATAGTTATGAAAATCCACAATGAGGAAGATGCTCGTTAGTTAAATCACAAGCAGTTATAAGCAGCTAGAAATAGATCGTACACCAGAACGTTTCTGGGAAGGCTTGAGCCTACTGCAAGTTTCTGGGAGCTGGTAAAGAAATACATAAGCAAGAACCTAACTATGGGCTAGAGCACTTCTCTGGAAGAAGGGAGACCTGCAGTCGGGTCTTCAGGACACAGATTCTTATGCAACCTTTCTCTTAGGTTTTCTCCTGGAATAGAAGTGCTGTTCCCTTCTTGATTCTTCTTACTTTCCACTTCACAGTGTGCCAGGTTCCATGCTTGTGCAATTCCACAGATTGTAGAATCTATACACAGCAGCTAGCTAGTAGTTATGGCATATTAGCATAACCATGGAATCGGTAGGAATACACTAAGTCCTGAGGATTATGGTTATTAGGAGTTGGATCCTGGTCGAAGACACACTCCCATGTACAGCAATGGCAGAAAATTGCTTGCCCAGTACTTCTGAGCAGAGGCAAGCTGAGTGGGACGGCTGCGGTTTTCGGAGGCACTGCTCAATAGACGGGGCCTCAGCACTTCCCTTCACATCTTCTGTGAGTCAGAACAAGAAAAGTGGTAAAAATAAATATGTGGGAGGTGGGGAAAATGCAGTATAGTTATACTTTAATTACAAATAGATCATTCAAGTCATGGTGCCTTTATGAACATGTAATTTTATATTATGCAGAAAATAGCAACAGGATGCTTAACGTATTGCAGAAATGTGGATCTAGGTGGGTGTCAAGAATGTTTGTGTGATGTCAAGGGATCTTAATTCTTTGAACAGGGATCTTGGTGGTCACCAAGCTGATGTGATCAGCTGGCTTTTTTCATCTCTCGAGTTTCCTCCCATAGGCACAGAAAATAAACAAAATAACCCCCCCTGTATTGATTTATTTCTTACAGCTCAACCTTTTCTTATTATATCATCTGAACTATCTCCAAAGTGGATGTGTTACTTAAGTTACATTTTGATGGGAGATTGCAATTTTGGATTTTTCTGTGTGGGGGGAAATCCATTCTTCAGAAGAAGACTGATCTCCCCTCTGTAGTCAAGGAAGTGCTCGCGGTGTCTGGAGCCAAGCCAGAACATTTTATGCTCTACGGTTATCACAGGTGCAGGAGGTTTCCCTCTTCACTTCGTAAAGTAGATATATAGAAGTATATGTTTCTCCTTTCATTTTAAGATGAAATCTGGATAAATGTTGATTTGTAGTATGTATACAAAATAGAATTCTGCTGTTCACTGAAAGAAGGTGGCATTATTCATCATTGGTGCATGCTGTAAACAAAGAGCATTGCAGAACAGGCAGGAAGAATTATCTGGTACTGAAGAATTATCTACTTAAATTGAATTGAGATCTTAAGCAGGAAACATCAGGCAAAGGAAAAGTGGGAGAAGGGGAACATAGGAGGAAAAAATTATTTTTACAGGATCACATGGGAAGTTAATCCTGGTGCTGGGCAGTAATGAAGACTTCCAATACATGGAAGAAAAAAGGCAAAGCAAAGCAAAGGAAAGGATCTGTAGTCTGTGGTGCCAGTATAACTAGTTAAGCCTTTGGTTTCTGTAAATCACATCTCCGGCACTTCTATCTATCTATTAACATTACCCACAAAACTCTGCTGGACTACCAAGCTGAATCTTGTTGAAAATAGTTTGCTTTCTTCTTCAGGAAAGCCCACTGAGTAAGAGCTACAGAGTAACAACGTCAGTATTTGAATCTTGCAGCGCACAAAAGCGACATGAGACTTCCACCCTGCTTTGTGCATTAGGCTTGTATTGGAGCAGAAAAGCTGCTCAAGATGAATAAGCAACTTATACCCATTCAATACCTGATTCTCACAGTTTAGTGCCCAGGCAGAGGGCAGGCAGCACTGTGCTAAATCTCTCCTGAGGGTCAGTTACATATTCTGGTTTCAGTTCCCACTTTGATTCCTCATACATGACCTCTTCAGCCGTACTTCTGAAGAGATCTTCACTCTCTATTCTGAAACTGGAAGCCATGTGAGATCCCCATCCTGTGGCAGTCCGACTGGGGAAGCTCTGAGATGGGTCGTGCTTCCAGAAAAATCCTTTGGCTGACCTGAACTTGGCTGAGGGCACACCTACAGCTGAACACAAGGTACAGCTGAATACTCTTGACAATTTTTTAGAGCAAATTCAAGCTCTTGTCACTGTCCCAGGTAATATTAAAATATCAATGTCATTGTAATGGCTATTATAAAAATGTTGTATGTATATAGAATTACAGTTCAGTTCAGAACTCAGCAATAAAAAGGGCATCTTAGGGTAATGTTTACAAGTTTGCCTGCCATATGCTACACTTAGGAAAAAGCACGCTAATTACTCAGAAAACACACAGAATTGTTTCAGACCTCTGGGTACATGAAATACCTGCTTTTCGCAACAGGACTAACTTTGCTTGATTCAGAAACTGAAATAGTTTCAGGTGTTTAACCTCACAGGTTTAAAGACATAACAATACAACAAATCAGAGTTGAACCATCTAATAATGCAAACAAGATCGGTGCGTGTCTCTGATAGTTGGAGTCTGAGTGTTTCTATTTTAGAGCTCATTATTTATTTAGGCCGAAGAATATGCTTAGTGCTTCACAAAATGCAACATGAAAACGTTCCAACCTAGAAGTGGTTACAGCATAAGAGCCTACAATAGGCAACACATAAACCACGGCAGCTGAAAAACAGAAGGGTTGACACAGAGATTGGAATAACCACCCAGCTAATCTTGTACTCATCACTTTTGCAGAACTTTCTTCAGAGGCAATGTGAATTACACCTATGTACAAAGTACAGATTCACCCCCTGAATTTATTGATAGGATTACTACAACTTCTGCTCCCCTTTCTGTTACATAGCACATGCTTGCTGCTCTGAAAATCATAATTCCTCTTCCGCAGAGAGGAAAAGAATAAATCAGGGCCATGTTTTTATACAGACTGGGAGCACCGGTACACATAAAGGTATCACTGTTGGCTTCTATTTTCAATGACCATAATTTCTATATGGAACGCACTTCTGTTTCTTGTGATTAATTTCTTGTGAATAACCCATCTGGGGACAGGTTTTTTTAATACATTGTTTAAGGATTTTTTTTTTTTGGCTGCAATTTGACTTAGGATTCTTACTGATAAAATGACGTATGTTATTTCTCTCTCATTTTTGTGTCACATACACGTAGCTTTCCAAATGTTTTGTACATAAAGACAATTTTCATTTTTGAGGGAAACGTAACACAGTGTATTACAGAGGGAACATATGTAAGGTTGTCATTAGTTCTTTTGTTTTCTGCTTATTTTTTTCTCTTAATTTAAAGGAAAATTAATTCAGACAGAATGTCTAGAGTTGATCTTTGGGTAGGGAAAAACATGATTATTATTCATGCAGCAGTGTTTATTTCCATCTGTCACCATAGCAGTTCTTTTAATAACTTATTCTACAATTAGTTCAGTAGCCTTTCTGCTCCTTTTCTACTACTGCAAGACTGAACTCTCTTATTCCTATAAGGTTTTCATTGTGCTTATTTATTATCTATAAGTAAATCTATTTTGAATGGTTTAGTAGTATGTTGATTTTATTTCCTATGCAGCTTCTAAGACTAATTTCCAAAATGCACTTAGAAGTTACTTATACAAAATATACAAAATATATGCAAGGTGAATTGTGAGAAAGGAAGCCACGGACAATTTCTAGAATCTAATGAATTAAAGCTTCTATCCCAAATTAAAAATAAATTTTATACCTGCTGAACTTCCATGTATTTTTTCACGAGAACTTGGAGGCTCCCATTTCCTCTTCAGGGAGCAGGGAGGTAGCTGAACTCCTCTGGATTCACCATGGAAAGATAAAATTCATGGGTCTTGCAGTCCTTCACAACCCCTCTGACAGAACCGAAAGTTTTATAGCAGAGAGAGCACATATGCAGTGTTGGTATTTACAGAACCTGCACGGAACCCCTTACAAGGATAATAATATTTTTTTAAAAAAGGACATATTATGGAGGAAGAAAGGTAGAACTTGGAATAGCGGAGAAGAAGAATAGCAGACCAGCTGGTTAGCTAGCACCTGTGCAGAAAAGGACCTGCCATCCCGGTGAGCAACTTGTGGCAATGAAGGCTGCGTTAGCAAGGGCAGAACTGGCAGGTGTAGAGAACTCATTCAGAGCTGGAACAAGCTGCCCAGAGAGAATCATAGAATTTCCTTTTTCTGGAAATGTTTGAAACTTGGCAGGGTGAGGTCCTCAGGAACCTGATTTAACTTTGAAGTTGACCCATCTCTGAGCACAAGGTTGGGCTAAAAGACCTCCGGAGGCCTCTTCCAGTTTAAACTAGTCTGAGATTCTTAGTACAAGGCTACAGCTACGCATCCTTTTTCTTCACTCTGTCTTATTTTTTGGCTAGTTTTGTTTGGTTAACATCCCCACCCCAGTGGGACAAAATCTGAGAGTTGGCATGATCATTTCCATTCATCATTTCCAGCCCATGTGCCTCTAGAATCTGAAGGGCAGAGGAGAATTGTCTGTAAAACCTATCCCACACAATTACAGAGAAAAAAGAAATAGGACTGCATTCGCTGAGGAAGAATTTCTATTTTTTAAAACACGAGGGAGAATGTTTTCGATAGAGGTGTTTTAAATGATAGCAGTGGGCCTTGAGAGACGTTAAAAGTGTTTCAAGTACGTGAATACAGAACAAATGGACAAAAAAGCAGTTCTGATGACCACATTGAGAAAAATGATAATAATAACAAAAGAGGGCAATGGCATCTATGACCTGTGGAGACGCAAACCAACAAATCCTGTTAAATATTTCAACAACTGTTATTTGTTAAAAAAATACAGCAACCTGTCAGCAAGTGTTGTACTGCTGGTTGTTACTTCTCATCGCATGGCTTAAGAAACGCCCATCTACCATTCTGCAACTTTTAACGTCTCTGAACAGGAAATGTAACTGAGAATTTTATATCTGGATAGCACAGATGATAGCATCAGAGTCCCAAAGCATACAAAGCTTTATAATTTTATGCCTGGAAAACACCGTACACATATTTCTGCAGTATTAGATTTTCTATTTCCAGCTGTAGCAATCATATAGAAGGGTAACTCAAATCTCTGCTTTCCTAATACTCACTTCTCATCCAAAAAAAACAGAAATTGCTACAGCTGGACAAAAGCTCCAGAGGAGTAAGATCCCTGAGAGCAATATAATTTCAAACATGAAAAGAGGTGGTCCTTCTCAGAAATACTGATAGGTCAGAGTACTCTAAGATAGAAGATCCAAATGTAGCTGTAAAACATCCCTCATGCTTATTCAGAAGGTACAAAAATCTCTTATTAATTTAAGCCGAAAAAAAATGATACATAAAGTTTTAACATCACTGGCAGAATCTGGTGAATGACAGATGAGGAGAGACAACCATATGCTTTGTGATCTGCATGTTTTTCTCTTTTAAAAGAAATATACATGTGTATTGCTCACAACTTCATAAATTAAGTATCCTTTCTTCATGTTTAGCTTAGCCATATAAATAATGACTCACGTGAAAAATCACTGCATAGAACACTTTGATACAAGTAGACTATTTCATATCTCAGTTAGTGTCACATTTCCTGTGACTTCTAAATAATTGATTTGGCTTCAAATATAAGTAGCATATATAATAGCAGTATCCAAGGGTGTGTCATGAATAATCAGTAAGAGACTGCATTATAATTTGCATACAAATGTATTTGCTATAAGAAAAATGTTCTCTAAGTGTCAAAATAAAAACTGATGAATTGAAGGATTGCGCAGAAATTACAACTTGACATGCAGAATTCTCTTTAAAGCATAATTCATATTCAACAGATGACTGTGAGTCTTGATGAACATCAAGGAAATGTTTTCAAAGCACCCTAATTAGGCAGTAAGAGATTGCACATCGCAGGGAAGTTTTCTGTCCTGTAAAGTCAGTCATTCTGACTTGGACAGTTTCATGCCACACTGTTTTCATCAGGAGTTTTATAGTAGATTCCACTAGTATAGGAAAATGCCTGAGCAGATCAGAAAGCTATCTGCATGGTTTCCCTGCTAGAAACGTGGGTGCAGGTCAGACAGTAGTGATGATGGGGAAACTGCCAGTTTTTGAGAGGGCCAAAAAGTCAATGAGAATCAGTGACCAGAATGTTCAGAATGATTTGATTTCGCTATGATTAAACCACAGATCTTTCTTTCACCTCATGCCCAGGAGAAGAGTTTATCTTCGTCAGTATTTGAGCACTGGGCATAAACACAGAGAGCAGTGGCATCAAGCCATATCAAAAGAGAGATTGTACCAGTCAACATTTTCTTATTAAATTACAAGAGTAGCTGGAATAGAAAGCTTCTATGTTAACTGTGGGGAAGTACGTGCTTTGGGGAAGATGCTGCCATAGCCATCAGAGGCTGGTGAAAGAGGAATGCAGAAAAGGAGACAAAGTGAAGTAATGTCTAGCACCTCTAAAGAAGGGGAAAAAAAGGATTTTTTTGAAACTGAAATAGAACCTACTTACTCTCCTTGCTAGCTGTGCTTTAGAATCATAGAATCGTAGAATTGCTCAGGTTGGAAAAGACCTTGAAGATCATCGAGTCCAACCACGACCTAACCATGCTACCCTAACTCTAACAACCCTCTGCTAAATCATGTCCCTGAGCACCACATCCAAATGGTTTTTAAACACATCCAGGGATGGTGACTCAAACACCTTCCTGGGGAGCCTTTCAAATACTAAGCCAAAGTCCAAAATGAATTTGTTTTTCTTTCTTCTAGACCATGCAAAGGACTTACTGAACAATGCTGGGGGTTGAATCAATAGTTCCAAGGGCAAGCTATACCCAACCTGATGCCTATACAATAGTCCTCAGTTTGCAGTAACTGGCTATCAATGTTCTGTGAAAAAGCCTCAGTGTGGCAGTCAATCAGCATAGAAAGAAAATAAAGAGCATAAACCCATTTTTTTGAAGGTAATAATAAAAACTTATGAAAATCTATGGTTTAGAATAAATCATCCTATCTCTCTAGAAATGACATGGTTATAAATACTTATTCCTGTACTTTCAATGGGACCACAGGTCTGTAATTCACCACATTCTCCTTCTTACCATTTCTGAACATGGACATAATATTTTTCTCCCTACTAATCATCAGGCACTTTACCTAATCTCAAAACGTTTAAGCTAAAGAGAGGCCTTACACTGGCACCAACCAGCTCCTCTAACACCACTGATGAATCCCATCTGTCCCAGGGACATACATGTGGCCAGCTTGCTCAAGCTAATTCTGACGCAATGCTTGGTATGCTCAGCAATTCTATCCCCAAACTTTGTTTCTAGGAATAGAGACTTACAAGAGCTGTGAGACAGCTTTACTACCAAAGACAGAAATAAAGACAGCGTTTCTTTCAGCACTCATTCTTTTTCCACATAATTTATTATTGCATTGCTTTCTTCATTCACCAAGGGGGAACATTTTCCTAGATCTTTCTTCTGCTGCCAATGTACCCATATTATTTGGGTGGGGTTTTTGTTTTGTTCTGCTTCGATTTCCTGTTCACATCTCTTTCAGTTTCAGCTCTAGTTAAGCTTTGATCTTCCTAATTCCATTCTCGATATTCCATCTTGATAGATACCCACACTTACACCAACAGTACACTTCCTTTTGTTGCTTGAGCTGCCAAAAGAAAGTTATGAGATTGTGAATGGGAAGGGGTTGACCTGTGAAATTAAGAATGGAAGAGAAACAATGGAAGTTACAAGACTGTACTGATAATTGATTTGAGAATAATTTCTGGAGATACAACTTACAGGGCTCTATCTTATTATTACTTATCATTAAATTACTCTGGATTTCATTTGGGAATTCACTTTTGCCTCAATGCCTGACACATTACCACAGAGACTTGTTCAGCAACTGGGTTGCTGGATGGGCCTTTGAGCGACCTGGTCTAGAGGGGGGTGTCCCTGCCTATAGCAGGGGGTTGGAACTTTGTGATCTTAAAGATCCCTTCCAACCCAAACCAGTCTATGATTCTATGATTCTGTAAACCTGAAATTTTGTGAGCAATCAAGGAGCACCATCTGTAATGTTCTGCTCAAAGTACACTATAAGAAAAAACTGTTGAGGTAGAATCACTTTCATTTCGACATTCAAAAACATACGGCGAACCCAAATGTCAAGCTATGTATTTAATGAATCATGCTGTTCTATTATAAGCACATGTAAAATATATGAAAATTAAGGTCATAAGAGGGCAGCATTTTTAATAGATTTCTCTGAACACCTTTAGTATTTGACAGCATTTCACATTTTGTACTGGTAGCTGAGAAATGCTTACTTGTAGTGTATGTATGTTCATCTTCAATCTTTAGCAAGAGTAAAAGGAAAAAATAATAGGATAACTTCAGCACAGATGGGAAAAATCCCGAAAGAGCTGGATAAGCTTCAGGTAAGTGCTGTATTTTTAAACTATTTTTTTTTAAAGTTCAAGGTCTTATTTTCCCATAAGCAGCTTGATCAATCTTAGCTAAGCTGCTTTGTTTGTTGGTTTTGGTAATTTTATGTTAGTCTAATGCCAAACACGTTGAGACATCAAAGTGGAATAGGGATGGAGATAAAGAAGAGAAGTAAATCTGACAAAATAAACAAATCTGCTAACATAATCACTGCATATTCACTACCCTTACTGCCAGACTGACGTTTGTAGGGCCTTCAGATATCCAAAGAATGGAGAGAGATGTTTGCTTTCAAGTCAACCATTTTGGAACACTTAGAGATTTAAACAAAAACAAAGCGCTATGCAGGACAGAATCCAGGTGGTCCTTTCTGTTTTCCAGGACTTTCTCTTTTAGCTTTCCATAAACCAGTGCTTTTTGTAATTCTTACAGTCATGAGCAAGCCTGCATCCTGGCAAATCTTTTTACATCAGCAGCTACTCTTTAGAAATAACACAAAGCTGACAACAGGAGTAAGAGAGGTTCCTCCCGTGTTGCTAGCTGAAAAATCAAATTCATCCTCTGGAGTGTAAGAAGCAGAATACAAAAGAGTCCATGAGTTAGAGAAAATTGATGGAGTGTGGGCAAAGGGAAGAGCAGAAACTGAGAAATTCTTAGAAAGCAGGCAGGTAGTAGAGAATGAAGACAAGAGGGTCTAAAGGAATGGAACAGATTCAGAGGGAGAAAGAAACTGAAAGCCCAATGCCTGCTGAAAAGTGGTCAGCATCTGACTGAGACAAAAGAAACTTCACCTAGCGCTCCTCAGCTTTGTTGGCAAAAAAAGCAGAACCACTCCAAAGACACTTTACATATTAGTATTGGCTGCCAGATGTAGAAATAGAAGTGAAAGCTGTATTTATAGTGTAACATAACACTGCTATTGTTGATGAAATAAATGGTATCTGATATTTCTCCATAATTAATCTTTTCATTGTGCTGTATACCAGTCTTAACCTCTTGTCAACTACTGATTTTTTCCTGCAGTGTGAGACATGATGCTCTCATTTCTTTTAATATAAAAGAGGCCAAGAAATTCATTATCGTTGTTTATTATCATTATTACTAACGCTATAATATGGTATTGCCCGTGGCATTTTACTATACGTCTGCTCAAGTAGATTGGGATTTGCAGTGAGGACCTGTTTAGACACTGAATGAACCCAACGGTCGTGTTCAATAAGTCTTGTGTTCTGTCAGAAAAAAAAAAAAGAAAAAAGCTTATTACTAATGAGATGCATTATGTTATTCAATATCCAAATAAAGCAGTATTTCTCAAGTATGCATGCCTGGGGCACAAATCTGACAAACACTTAGAGAAGCAAAATGCTGTCCAAAGAGACAGCGATTAATAAAGACCAGTTGAGAGAAAGGGAGGAGTTGTTTCCACGTTCTGAAATACTGGCTTTGCTATATCCATTTCCTGGAGTGGATCCAGAACCTTGCAAGTACTCTAGGGAGAGCTTCAGAATACCCAGAAATGCAAGCAGGGTCTCTGTCCACTGGCTGAGATATTTACACCTCACATGGATGTTACTGGGAGCGTTGCAAGCTTTGCTCAGTTGCCAGTATAATGCCTAGGCATCTTCAGTTTCTTTAGCTGGGGTTGAAGTATAAATAAGCATCATAGTGAATTGTCATTACATTTTGTAACGTCTGCATAACATTTTAGCCTGGCAGCACATTATGGACATCGATTCAAAGAGAATTCACATTGTTCAATTAAAATAAAAACATTTTCACAGGCTACAGCGCAGAATAGAAAAATTGAATTGCTTTCATCCTCTGTGGGAATAATAGTGGGAAAACCTACAACTTGTTACGTCCATACAGTGAGCTTATCCAGCTTGCTCGCACCTTGAAACGGTCACCTCTACAGAACCGGTGGTACCTGGTGCTCCACCACAACCACCTGCTTCTCTCTGCTTACTTTTACTTCCCGTGCAGGAGAATGCCCTCATTGATTTGGAGATATCTCCAACAGCAGTTGATGCCCATGGAGGTGACTTCTATGCACAGAAGACTCTCTGAGTAAATTAATTCACCCTTGCTGCTATTAATCTATTTTTCTAACTGGCCTGAGCACACCTGAAGAAGCAGGAAGTCAGAACACGGCGGAAGGCAGAATTTTAAGGGAAACGCTCCGATGGTGCAGTTACTTTTTTTTCAATATTTCCAAGAATTCCGACAGAATTTAAAATGAACCATTTATATATATATATATCCTATAGTAGTCACAAAAATAAAAGCAAAGGCAGAAAATGCTATAATCACTGTTAAATGAAATGGACGTACAGAATCCTCTCCTAATGAATTTCTCTTCAGCAAATTCTACACAAATGTTTCATGATGTTTTGTAACTTTGTATGATTTCCTATGCTTTCTCAAACACACCTATGTATTCCAAACAGAGATGGACTTCGGATTTCTCCTCCAGACTGTTCCTTTTTAGCACTTAATAGCCCTGTTATCTATGATCAGTAATACAGCACTGTCTGGTTTAAATATTTCTATCGATACGGCAAGATTTGTTCTAAAAGTAACTGAATCATACAGTAATTTTAAAATACATGGCATTCCATTTCGCATAATGGAAGAGAAACAAGTGATGATGTTTTTGTAACAGAACTGATGAATTCAGATATAAGACTTACGATTTAATAGGCAACATATTTTCTTTAAATGACTTAGTAACAGAAAAAAGAAGTTTAAGTCCAAAGAAGGGGAGCCTGGTCCCATCTGATATTGCCCGGACATGAGAAGGGCTGGCCTTTGGAACAATGCACTGGGAAAGCAGTCTGGGCAGAGCACAAACGTGTGGGGAAAGAGTACAGAACAGGTTGTGCCTACTTCTGCTGCTTTTTATTGTTCTCAAGTAAACGAATAGTAATTGAGAAGAAGCATTGTTACATATTTTGTGACATTCTGGTTACATGCTCTGAAGTCTCATGAGGCCTGGTTTAAATTCAAATTAATCCTAAGCTACATTTAATTAGCATTGCTGTAGCTGGTTTTGCTTTTCCTGTTGTAAGGGAAAATGTGATATCTTACAGTTTTGCTGCTTTCAAATGTTAAAATATATGATGGAGGTGAAGAAGTGATTTGGTAGCTGAATGACTTCCTGGCAGGAGAGAATCTGACAGGATGGCATTTTACTAATTAAGAAGAGTGCTGGACTAACCAGATGGGAAAAATACATACTGAAACTTTTTTTCTTTCTTTCTTTTTTTTTTTCCAAGACAATGTAGAAATAAACAAGGACAACGAAGGGCACGCAAAGAAGAACTGGTAAGTAAGGCAATTTGCTAGCATAAAATAAACCTACGTAATTGAGATAATAACCAAATAATCTTGCTTTAATCAAATCATAAATTAGGCAGGAATCAGAAGCCACCGATGTGAGCAAGGCATTTCTGTGCTTCAAACCCAGCTCTAGCACAAATGTTCATGCAGTGTGACTTCTGGCAGATCAGTCAGAACTAGATCTATGCAGACACTTACGAGCCTAAATGCAGTATGTAGACACCACTGAGATCTTTGGAACAAATAAATAAATAAACAAAACAAGGAACTCCAGAGATTTTGCATCTCCTTTAGAAATGGAGGAAAGAGCACCAATCATTCCACATCGCAAAACAAGAAATGCGCTTAAAAAAACACCAACAAGCTAAAAAAAAGCAGCGCTATATAAGCACTTTTTAACAACCTTTAAGTCAGGGAAGTTTCGACCCTATATTCCTTAAGTCAAATTACTGGGGAATGTAAAAGAATAAAACAATGAGATTAAAAAACAAAACAAAACGACTGAATTCTGGTAATATCTCTGTACTAAGACAAAGACAAATGAAAGAGTGCTCTGCACTCTCTCTGAAGAGAAAGAAAAAGAAACTGTTAAAGATGCTATGGAAAAGGCTGATATTTTTTTATTTTCTTCAGCAGAGGGGTCAGCCTCAGCCAGCAGGATAAAGTTTGTGTCAGTGACAACAGCAGAAGAATTCAGGTTAGAATTATGACTTGGATGACTATTTTCAAATGAACTGGGCTTGAGGAAATTCCTCTCAGGATACTCAGAGATAACGGAGTAAAGACATTTCGGAGCCATTAGCAATCGTCTTTGAGAATTGTGGAGAACAGACGAGCTTCTAAAAGAACGAAAAAAGGCAGACATCATGTTTATCTCTAAGTGGGGGGAACAGAAGAAACCAGAGGATTACAGAGTGTTCTGCTTTACTTCCATTCAGAGAAAAATACTGGAACAAATAATTGAACAAGTCTGTATAAAAGCTTAAGCTTTTGTCCTGTTTTAAGGACACAAAACAGCCAGCATACATTTGTCGAAAACTATGGTGGAAAGTCTCAGCTGGAGCATATTGTCCGGTTTGTTCATTGTACATTGTGGAAAGTGTGGTTCAACTGAAGAATAATTAGAGATTTAGAAAAAAAAATCTGTAAGGAAGAACAGAAGGTCCCCTGGGAGGCTGTGAAATCTTTATCACCAATATAGATCTTCAAAACAGGCAAACATATGTTAGGAATGGTTTAGGTAAAGCTGATTCTGCCTTTGGCAAGGATGGTGTCTTCAGAGGGCTGGTTCTAGGCACCGGTAAAATAGAAAATCAGTCAGTAAAATTGATTGTCAAAAACAGCAAAGTGGGAATACCCTACTGCCTATCATGCCATAAAACATGCGAGCATTGTTAGAATGGAGGCTTGAACTCTTTGGGACTGGAGAATTATAGTCCCTGCGGTCTGCCTCAACTACTCCGTGCAAAATCACATTTTCATATCCAAGAGACACAACTAGAAAGGACTCAGAGATACAGAGACAGCAGCTCTACTTAAGGCATTGCTTTTCAGTTAGCCCCATACACTGTGTAGGAAGGAAGTTACATACTGGAGGCTGTAGCAGCTGGTACCAAAACCCTAATTTCCTTTTGTGATTCTTGTCTTTAGCTACTCTACTACGTGCCAAGGAAGAGCTAGATTTATAGAGCCTTGTGAAGATGAATTAATGTCTCTATAAAAGACTATCTCGGTTAGAAAATGATTAGCACTCGGGATTTGGAAGTTGCGCTGCCAGTTTCAAGGCTGGCACAGTAACCAGTGGGTTACTGTGTTTGTCACAGTAAGTGGTAACAGGCAGGAACTGAATTGTGACTGGTGCACTCAGATACATGAGTAGGAGTGGGTAGGCTGGAAAATGGTCCATGGTCTCTGAAGAATTTGGAGAAGAAATTTAAGATTTCTTCTGTAAGTTCCAGGTTCCAGTTAAATCGTATCTTCTTAAAAGAGGGCTTTAGAGAGAGCTCTCAACTCGGCTGTATGCAAAGTCAAGCCAAGCACCAGGAAGGAGTTCTCTGGCACCTCATTTTCTTATTATAAACTAACCTGAAACCTATCCCTACCATCCACCTTTCCTGGTTTTATTCCTCATATTAAAGCTGCCTTTCTATAGTGTTCTCTTTACCCGATCTCCCTTCTGTGATCAGAAAATTGAGCTGTTAGTCACTGCTGCAGGGAATGAACCCTCAGTTCTGTGTACAATCCTTTCACGTGCTTTAATACACAATAAGCTGATTGCAATGCAATCCAAAAGCGCTGGCAGGTATATACTAACGCTGTAGCACTGGTCAAAGCCTAGCCAAATAAGTATATTTCCAAATGGCATAGGCAGAATATAATGTGAGGAAAAATGCCAATTGCAACATGTAATTCTAAGCCTTCGGTGTAAATGTACTGATGGAAATTGTTAATTAATACAGATAAATTAACATATAATCACTTTTTACGAGTGTGGCAGTTTTGAGTCTTTCTGTGATTATTCAGATCTCCAATACAAGCCAAAATTCTTTTACATCTTTTGCTTCCAGGAAGCCAACAATAAATGGAAACAATGTGAGAAGAGCAGGTGTGTTTTCACTCAGAGGAAGCAGCTACGGATATGAAAATGACTTAGCAGCTGGTGAATAAGAAGACTGAAGCTGTGCCAGACAAAGTAAGTGAGCGTGTGTGTGTGTGTGCATTCATTTTACCACTGATTACACAAAAAGGCCCAAACTCATTGATCCTGTAGTTCTATCCCTGCTTCACCAGGAATAAATATTTAAGTGGCATGACTGTTTCAGAAAGCCACGTATTACTAGTGATACATTTTCTGTGTTGTAACTGGGAATACACATTAATCATTCTTTTCTTCTTCTTTTCATACCTTCTTCTCTCCATTCCTGTTTACAGCACGGTGAGAACAGCTATCATTTGCACGAAGCTGGTCTGCATTTTTGTTTGACATTTAGTCTTCTTAGCTTTACAGACGAGGCTGTGTTCAAACAAGTGCAGCGCCAGCACACCAAACCTACACAGGATATAACTTGGAGCATTCTCTTCTTGAAGTTGGAGAAGACTTGCCATAGAAATTCAGCAGGATGATTTATCTTTGGTGTATGAGGACATCAACAAATTTTAGTTAGAACCTGAGAGGAATGATTGTTTGATGACTGCCCATACCTTTTTGTTTCACCCGGTGATAGAATTGCAGTGCAGTGGTACAAAGTAAGATTTACAGAAACCCCCACCTGAGCACCTTATGTTGTCTTGCACACTGAGTAGTTAAGCTCAGAACCACTAAGTTCCCAGAGGACAAAGAGAGGCATGCTGTCGAAGACACAAATCTATCTTCTCGTTTATAAAACAATCTAGAATAAAGCAGGAGCAGCTGGAACAACTGCATCAACAAGAGAAGGACTGAAGAGATGAATCGCTCCAAAATATCTTTTCAGTGTGCAGAGAAGCAGAAATATTTCTTTTTGAATTCCACAATATCATACAATCAAGCAATACTGAAAGTACACCAACCCAGTGCATTAGGGAAGTTGTAGGAACATTTCCAGTTGCTTTATCATCCTGCACAAATAATTAAAGTGGACTTGCATTTTCCTTAAAAATAAAAAATAAAAATATACAACAAATAAAAAAGAAAAAGAAAACAAATCAAAGCTTTTTAGCAGCTTTCCCTACAGATATTTCTTTAGGAGGAAGCTTGGAATGTTCATGCTATAAGGATTTTACATATAGTTGATTAGGTCCATAACTAAAGAAAACTAGGAAAAATTAACTTGTATGCTTGGAGATTCTGTTCGAAGTTCCTGGATTAAATAAGCAGCATTAAAATTTTAGATGTCATCACCATTTAAATAATGGGAAAACCTTTCACCACCACAGGTTTTGAGGTATTTTTCCTGTGATCTGTTTACAGCTCACTGAACGAGAAGGTTACTTTGCTGTGTACTCACGTTGATCTTCCCTCTGCTAAGCTTTGTGAGCAGTTACAGTGATAGCTAACAACAAAAGCCATGAAATTATGGAGCTGATCTGTTGGTCACTGCAGTGTAACTGTAAGCATAGTCAAAGACAAACTATGGAAAGCATCTTTAGAAACCTGCTATAATTCACTGATCACCACCTGTAGCAGAAATGCTAAGTCATGGCCTGAAGCAGTGATTGAGCAGCCGGTGGGAAGGCAGGGCCAACCCAGGGCAGCTCAGGTGCATGCAATGCATTGAGTGGCTGGAAGGAGTAGAGCCAGAATCCATCCCTTCCCAGACCTCATTTAAGGGTTGGCAGAGGAGATAAGGGAATCTCTTGCTGGAGATCCCTGCGTACCTGGGGCCTTCCAAAGGTAAGCAGCTCCTTTCCTTCATTTCTGCATCTGTGGCTGCTGCACTCAGCCTCATTCTTGTTTGCTGTAGCCAAAGACTTTGCCACCCTACTATTACTGTGATACTTTCCATCCCGTTATAGCATTACACCATCTACAAAAGCATCAAAATATTTCATTTTTCAACTGGATATTCTGAAATAATAAAAAATATGCACTCTAAGTGGATGTTGCAAGATCTTCTGGAACTGATGCAGTTGCAATGTTCCCTATCCTTCCACAGTACCCTCTCTTTTACAGAAGATCACTTAATGCAGAGCAATTCCTACACTTTTGTATCAGCATGAAGTCATTAACATAAGAACATATGCCACATTGGTTCAGACCCATCTTCTCTTCAGCAGTGGCTAAAAATCAATGCCCTGGGAAGGAGAAGAACAGGGCAAGCATATGTAATGTTTCCTCAGAGTCTTCTCCCAGCTGCCAGCTATTTTCAGGTCAGAGAACTTCCTGAGATTGATGCTGCCTGTCTCTTTAGTTTCCCTCAGTGAATCTCTCCAGTATTTACTTGACCAGTCTCCCCTTAGAACACATCCAACATTTTCACATCCTGAACAGCTTTGACAAGAAGTTCCACAGGTATACTAACACAAGTCCATTAACTTAATGACTTTGCATTAGCACCTGTCTCTTCCTTTTCCCCAGGCTCTACAGTTTTTTGAGACTACAGAAACAAAAGTAGTACCATGGAAGCACTAATCTTGCTGCACTACATATCTCCACCTTTTTGCAGGAGGGGGAAAGAGGTCAAAAAATCCCAGAAACTAAATGCTTTATTTCAAATACTTCTCTTTATTCTCTCCTTCCTCCATTCTTACTCCACGCTGACAGCCTTATAAATGGCTTGGAATCAAATATTCAGCCAAAAGTGCAAAGGCTCCTTATATCAGCCATGTTTTCTTAAATTAGATGCTGAATATAATGCAGCTCTGTCTAAAATAGCTACAAGATTTACTGAATATTAACAAGGAACTTAGGGAGAAGGCCTACGTCATGTAGTTGGTATCAGAACAGCTCAGTTCTTTATGCTGGCAGGTCTGAGAAATGGACATTTAGGCACAAAAGCTCCTGAGTATTTGCCTTTATGGGGGAAAAAAAAAAAAAAAAAAAA